>PVHY01005115.1:0-86170 GCA_004024945.1 Uropsilus gracilis | reverse complement strand
GGGGGGGGGGGGGGGGGGGGGGGGGAGGCAGAGCAGAGCTTGCTCCTCAGGAGAACTGGGTGGCCTCAACTGAGTTCCTGTGGGAGCTCAGAGGAAGGATGCCAACTCCAGGAGTCTAAAACCCAGACTAAAACCTTAGCTCTGCCAAGATTCAGTCCTGTGATCTTGCACAGGTGGTTTCTCTCTCTGCACTTTATGTCCTCATGTGACCAAGGTTTCTACTTCCAGAGGGAGAAGTAAGACTAGGGATAGAGAGAATATTCCCCATGCCTTGAGTGGGCATCCTGTAAGTGGTAACAGTTGCTACTAGAGTTGCAAGTGGGTTTAATGCTACTTTAAAGGAGCAGTCTATTTTAGAAAAGCTTTTTACTTGAACTTAAATTCACAAGATTTAGGTTTAGGGGAAATATCATCCATACTCTGTGGTGATAGGGTCCTTTTGAAAAAATTCACATTGTGAGACGCACATCTCCAATTGAGTGTTATTTCCCTTCTCATCCACACTTTGGTTCTTAGTAGCTCAGAGAAAATGGAAGGGTATATGGAAGTGATAGAGACTGGGCTTACAGAAAACAGGTGCCCTGGCATCAGCAGAGACTTCAGGAGTTGTCAGTTGGACCTCAGGCTGTGCTGGGAGAAGAAGTGACGGATGACAAACCAACAAGTGGACCAATCTAACCAAATAGTTTTATATTATTGTGACCACAACCCAAGGATTCTTCAGTGAGTTTCTGTGTCTTATTTTGGAACATTTTGTTTTCTTCCCAGTAGGAACATTCAAAATAATTCCTTTTTTTTTTTTTTTTTTGAGGTACAGTTTTATGACTGTTGCTGAGTTTGTAGATTCTTATCACTGCTGCTATAAGGATACAGGAGTCTCCCCTAGTTCACATGGCCTGGTAATACCCCTCTGTTAGTCCTGCCTTCCTCCCATCCTTGGCCCTAAACAACTGTACTTTTGTCTTTTGAGACTGTCCTGTAAGTGGAATAAATTCCACTATGCTCAGTGAAAAACTCAGTCTTTCCTTATTTTATATTCTTAACCAAAGACAGAAAAACTTTTATAAAAAATTGAGAATATGAGAAAGCCCATTAGTAAACTAGACTTTACTGACATACATTCTCATCCACCCCCCTTCCCCATCTATCCATCTTTTCTCAATTTTTTATACCCTCATCCAGGAAGACTTCTTGTATTGATTCTCTAAAATCCCTTCCCTCCCATTCTCTGTACCTTCTTTTGTCACTCAAAAATTCAGTTCTGAGCACAAGTTATGAGCAGTGTGCACAGGGAAAAAAGCACAAGCACAAGTTCTTTGAAGACACAGAGATCTCAGTTCCCACCTACATTTACTAGGACTAGGGGCTTATTTAGCCTCTTGGAGCATCAGTTTCCTCAGGGCAGAATAATATCTTCTCTGAAGAGTCAGGGTGAAGATGAAATGGGAGGGGGAATAAAAACCCTCTGGCACTGAGCAGGCAGTCAATATGCAGATGGTTATTATTCTGAGCTATCAATAGTAAGAGTACTCATAACAGTTTACATTAAAAAAAAATAAACCTTTCCATCACCAACCTCCATATATGTACAGGCAAAAAAAAAATTTATTCAGTATCAAAACACACCAAAGAAATGGACTAAAATTGTCATCTTCTCATCCATTGTACTGGTTATACACTGCAGTAGAAGGGTGCTCCTAAAGGGTAGGCACAAAAATGTGCTTTGATCTCATATCAGCCCTCTGTGTGACCTTAACTGTGAAAGTTTGACTTCTTGGTTCTTGATATTTTTATAGGAAAATGTGAGCCTTCTTGAGAAAAATATGGTGGTAACCAGAAGGGAGGAGAGGAGACAGGAGATAAAAGTCACAAGGGAGTGCCACTAGAACTTTGGTGGTAGGTAAGGCAAACCATGTGTATATGTTGAGGTTATATGACTTTCTAAATGAATAATAATGCAATATAGTTTAATTTGAAAGAAACTTTGTCTAACAACACAGGTATCAAAGACTTCTCTCAACTCTGAACTTCTAAAAGACTGGATATATACAGACCACAGATTTTAGAATTTAATTTTAACATTCTTTTTCCTTTCTATTGAGTTTGAAACTCTGTTTTGTGACCCTAAAGGTACAGAGCAACACTTCTCCCTTGGTTTATTATTCTGACAGTTCACTGTATCTATACAGAAACATGGAGCTACTGTCAAGTGAATCTAGATTGTACAGACAATGAACTTTTAAAAAAATGTATAGGGATTTCCTGCTTAAATATCTTGGAAAAGGGAAAAGAGAGATGGAAAAGTCTGAATAAAGTATTCACTGCAGTTTGCTGTTGTTGTTTTCCAAAGACATGATTGAAAAATACATGACAACTGTTACATGTCCTGGCTATCTGTGCCCAAAACTAGGATGGGCACCCTGTATACCATCTATTTTTATCTGTGACAAGATGTTAGAACTGCTGTAATAATTCTCTTTTTAACTGATAAGCAAATCAGCCCTGAGAGATTTAATAAATAGGCCAGTTATACAAGTATTCACAACTGGACAAAGCTAAAGAAAATTCAGGTAATATCAGTACAAGAATTATATTCATTCATTCCCATTACTAAAGGGAACACAGTAGTCTACAAGGGTTGGCCTCATCCTGTCTGATGCTTAGTGCCAAAAAGTGCTTTGATTGTGACTATGGTTGAATGAATAAAGGTTTAGAGGGAAAAGAGGAAGAGGAAGCTGGGACAGAAGAAAGGGGAGCATGCCACATAAGAGGGAAGCAAGAATTAAAGGTCAGTTTCCAAGGGGGTTGGCTCTGGAAAAATAGAGCACAGAAATTAGGGGCAGGCATTCAGGGATATATTACTTAAACAGAGGAGATAAAAGCAAAAAGCAGGTAGATGGTGACTCTAAGAATAGAAAGAGACAGGAAATGTTTTCTCTACCCCCAAGCTGAGAAATCCACTGAAAAACCCCTTGCTATATCTAATTTTTGACAACTATAGAGGTCAATGTTTCTCAAACATGAGAGAATTTTTCTTCATATAACTGGGAGGAAACAAACAAGACATGTGAATTAAAACTTTCCTCTGTTGCATTTTTTTTAACTTCATTTGTGCTATATGAAAAGAAATAACCTGTATAAAGATGGACAACCTATACAAAGATGGGAAGAAGGAAAAGCCTGGGGTAATCTCTGTGTCGTTTTGCAGAGAAAAAAATACAGTATCACTTTGAAAAGATGGAAAGAGCAAACTCTCTGCTTGATATTCTTAGTCACCATAAAGGTAGATGGGAAAAGGGGTCCTAAATGCAAAGAGGACCCCTCCCTCCAAAAAAAGTGAAAGAAAATAGACAATAAATCTAAAATTACAGGTAGCCTTTATAAATGTGTGGCATGATACTTAACACTTTACAACCACAATGTCTTTTAGTCCTCAAAACACTCCTGTGAGGTTGGTACTATTTCCATGCTCATTTTACAGATAGAGTTAGTAAGACTGAGAGATCTCACAACTAGCAAGCAACAGAACTAGGATTCAAATCTCCAGGGTCTGACTCTTAATACTCAAGTGACTAGTCAAAATCCTAATTCAAACCTGGAAAGGACCCAAAAGATAAAATGAGCCTATAACGGAGGAGTCCTCATGAAGTATAGAAATGCATTGCTTCTAAGAAATGCTTCCACAGGTATTTCCAGCACTTTGTGAATGCCAATGGGTGTAATTCCATAGATGGAAGAGCCTACTAAGTAGCTCAGCTATATGGTAGTCTATTCAGACCTCATCCTATATGTGGTCCATCCTATGTTTGGTACATTGTTAGACAATGTTAGTTACTACAGAGGTGACTGGTGAAGTACCCAAGCCCTCTGGAGAAATGATTGTTCATTGAAAAAAGAAAGATAGTAACTCAAGGGGTGCAGTTGGAGAAGGCTGACAGCATGAGACCAAGATGCAAATTGAGAGGGAAAACATTTGAGTATCAAATCCAATTCCTACTGGCTTTGTGATTATAAGAGAATCACTTTATTTCTCAAAGTACAAGTTTCCACTATAAAAGAAAGATAATATCTAAACATCAGGTGTTATGTGGACTGTTGGGATGGGGAATTCACTGAAAGGGAGGCACAGTCAGCTGGGAGGCATTAGTATGTGCATTAGGCCTGCAGAGAACCACAGAAGATCCAGAGTTATAGTGGTTTTGAAGGAAACCAACTTTCAGTAAGAAATGTGGTTGGTGGAAAGGAAAAGTTGTTTGTGAGTATATGTCAGACCCTTAACTTCACTAGTAAAGAAAGCGAGTACATGACTACAACAAAATAATGATTTGTTGGAGGCTTTTTAAGTTCCTGGTCTCAAATGCCTCAGTGTGTTTTTTGTTATTTTTGTCTATTTGTTTGTTTGGGGTGTGTGTGTGTGTATGTGTTCTCATGGGAGGTTGCATTGGAATCTGTTCTAGGAGTGACAAATAGAAAACCATATGATTTTGGAAATAGCCACAGATTTCCGCAAAGTCACAGATTAAGAATTCAGCCTTCTTATGCCACAAAGTGCTCCAAGTTGAAATACCCAGAGGAGGCAAACAGGTGGGACATGCTGTAATGGGTGGACTCCAACTGCCTTCTCTGATATGCTGCATCTCCAAACACAGAAGCAGTGGTCCACATGCTTATGGTGTGGCCTTTGTATTCCCTTCCTGCCATCTTCCCACAGATCTTCACAGAGAATGAGTATTTAGACTCCAAACACATTTGGATCCTTCCTTCCCATAATGTTCCTTTCCCCCTTCCACCCCAAATCTCCCATGGAAATGAGTTAGATTTTGTACTGTATCATTAGTAGACTGAAGACATTCTGAGTAAGCGTATAAGACTTAACAATACCAAGAAAATATTTCAGCTTTATGAGAGAATGTTTACAGTCTCCTCCCCCAAGAAAAAGTGCTAATTGTCTAAAGCATTTTCTCTGTGACAAAGTGAATGTTTTAGATCAATGATTCCCAAAGTGAGTGATATCTGGATTTATGATTATTATATGGGGAATGTTTTTGCTTCAATTAATATTACACCAGAATTACCAGAACAGATTCATGATTTATGTGCATCACTATGTACAATGAAATTAAAATGAAAAAGATAGGTTGATCAAAAGAAAAATATAAGGCAGATAATATCATAGCCAAATGTAGCCAAAATGGTGAGGAGATATTTAAATGAAAAACATATGTGGTCAACTCTGCCCTTTATTGTCAAAGGGCAGGAACCAGTACCGATGCTAAACTGTTTCCCTCACCCCTCTCCTTGGCACACCTTCTCTCTCATCTGCCCTCCCTTGAGCCTGCCTTCCTATGTTACTGAGAAGCAAACTTCCCTGGCCCATGGTCCTTAGGTATAAAACTGAGATTTGCCCAAGAGAACATGTCATCAATGGCAATTCATACACAGAAGACTAAGAGGATTTCAAATTTATTATTATTTTTATAAAATTATCCTATCTTTTCCACATGTTTTCCCCTTCATGTCTCTGTAAACTCCTTCCTTTGGCTTTACACATTCTTTTAAAAATAAATGTAAATTGTTCAGGATTGTCTGTATCGCAATTGAGGCTAGGATTCTAAACCAGAAGAAAGAAAAGCAGCATGTTTCTGAGCAATTCTGTAAAGGTGATGACCCAGAGGAGAGACTGGGAAATGAGAGGCTTTGGAATGTCCTAATAATAGCTTAAACATAAATATTGTCATCAGTTACTTTTTGTTTATGGTAAACTTTTATCATCCCAGAAAGATGACACAAATATAAAGTATTTTAAGCAAGGAGATGCAAAATCACTTGGTATATTATGAATGACATACCAGAGTTCAAGGCAGGACAAGCAAGAAAATATATTATTCCCATATTAAGGCACCTAGGCTGGGTAGATAAGAGACTGGTTAAGAAATTAAGGGATCAAGAAATTAAGGATTTATTAAACTTAAGAACAGAAGTATGAAAAACAGGATGGGAAATTTTTCTCCTTTCCCTTTCTAAGACATGATGTCTTTAGTTTTGAAACTCCCTGCTGTCAGAGTGTCCTCTAGAGTGAGCACCAGGATATGAACAGGAAGAATTGTGGCCTCATCTAGTCAACTCTGAGGGAACTCTGTGCACATGACTCATTCACCTTTGGGTGTACCCCTCCAAATGTGCTTGTAATCATTCAGGACCAGCCTGGGGATGTCCTGGGCCCTGGGTCTTTCTGCAACACTTAGAAGTTGCCAATAAGACTTGGAATAATAAGGTTGAAGCAATGTTAACAACAGTCACAGAGACAGGAGATGCTGAGTCATCTGGATTCTGCATGTTTTACCATCAATCTGAGAAAGGGGTGTGTCAGAACTCCTCTACCTTAGTTCAAAATCCTACATTTTCTCCTCTTCCTTGAATTCCATGCATCATCTGCTTCCTCTTTTCCTCCTTTACAGCGAATTCATTGTTTTCTAGCTAGAGTAAGCTGGCAGGCAGTGAGCATAATAGTACTAGTAGGAGATTTGTGAGCCTATGGGTAAGTCACAATGTCACTGGGCCTGAGTTTCTTCATTTGTGAAAGAGGTATTAGCAGTACCTACCTCCTGGTGCTTCAGGAATAATTCAGCAAGACAAAGTATATAAGGCTCCTCACACACTACTTTGCACAGAGTACTCAGCATCCATTTAATAAAAGAAAGATCATGTCTTTCTCTTACAGCAAACAACATGGACACAAATCTTCAGAGTCCTGGAAAGAAACATAATCAATTTAAGTATATCACTAAAACACACTAAAATAAACAGCACTCTTATTTAATCCACTAGCTGAAATGATCCCTAAATTTGTTGAAGTGTTCAATTTTCACATAGGCACTGATTAAAAAAAATCTTACCTATTTGCCTTAAAGCACAATAAATGCCACTGGGTGTAAAGTGTGGGTTTTGTGACCTCTTTTTCCACATCTTCAGCAGGGACTTTCAGCAACTGGATGATTTTGAGGCTTGGTGCACTTATGTTGGCTTCACTGTGAGGTCCTCTTAGGTTTTGGGAGTCCTCCAGGCTGGTCTGATCATAGCCTAGGTTTTGTGCCTTTCAAGATCACAGATTTTCCCTGACAAAATAGACAGAGCTTTCCATACTGCCTTCATTTATAAGTGAACTTAATTACACCAGTAATGGGCTAAAGCCCATTCTAAAGCTTGCACAATTGCTTAACAGTGGCATGCTGCTCCCTTCATTGTTTCATTCCACCACTCTGATTGTGGTGTGGGACCAGCATAAGGTGTTGCAGAGCTGACCTGGAGATCACAACCCCTTTTAGAGACTGGGCTTTTCTAGGTAGTGATGATTAGCTGACTAGATAAGTAAGGAACTTGAACCTAGACAGAAGCATTTAACTTGATTCATTCATGCATTCATGCATTCAACTTAACAAGTACCTTGTTTCCCCCTTACTAACTAAAGAAGTGCTCTTTTGCCATCTGGTTAAAACTCGGAGAATGACCAAAAGACAGGAATTGATATACATCCCTTTTGGTTTCAAGCCAAAGACTTTTTCTTTCCTTCTGAGTTTATCTTACTTTTGAGTCACTCCCAACTAAAGGTAAAATCATAATGGAAAATTCTTTTTAGCCACACGTTGACACAAATCCAAGTTACCTGTTTTTTTGTTTTGTTTTGTTTTGGTTTTGTTTTTCCCAGATTGACTCGTAGAGGATAAATGCTCCTCCTCTCAGTAGGCTTGAATTAAGATGTCCATCATGTCACTCTTTGGTGGATAGTAGAGATAATCTGTTTTCATTTTTTTAATGGAGAAAAACAATACGACCTTGCAGGATGTGCTATAAAAGTTGACATGGCAGAGGAAATGCCTGCTCCAAAGCAGACAGTCTTGTGTCAAGAGAGCTCCAAAAGAAGCCACTTGCAGAAGGTTGGAGCTGCTGCTGAAAGAGACTTAATCACAAAATTTTGGCTTCAAATCTGCCACTGGGATTTCTCTTAAAATGAAAGAGCTAGCCCAACCCCATTATCACTTATTTTACCTGTTTATTATAAACTATGTTTTTAAGAAATGTTGGAGCATCTTCAACTATCTGTAAAGGAGCTAAGATTGTTAATTTGACAGCAGACTGACCTCCCATCTGATTCCAAATTCTCATAGCCTAACAAATTCCCATGAATGTTGCCATAGTTGTGTGGCACACTCTGAGTTTCCCCAAAACTGTGGTTACAAGACTTCCAAAACTCATGTGTCAGCTGGAGCTGCCAAACAGTAGATGATGCATGTATAATTTATACCTTGTTTGTATTCACATTAGCTCAGAGTGTAACCTATTTATACAAATATGTAAATGGTTTGTTGAAAACTGTGAGTATATTTGGACGGAGAAAAGTTCAGCTCACCTCATCTACAGATGACACACCTTCAAGACTCCAGATTTTTTCTTCTCAATCCCTTTTTCAAAGCAATGGAATCCTTCTTCTCTGGTTTAAGTATCACAAGCATTCCAGAGAACCCAAGAGTTAAAAACACTGGTGAGGAACAATTCTAAATTACCCTGAAAATGTTTAGTCATTGAACTGAATTATAGTCAGTAAAAAAGTGCATTGTCACATGGAAGTGAGACAAGAAAAAAACTGACATGTAGAATAATGATGCTGATCACTTTTGAATGCCTAGAAGAAACTCTCCCAGTTCAAAAAGAAACACTGAACAAGAGGAAGGAGGCAAGGAGAAAGGAATAAGAAAGAGAAATGCAGAGATTAAAGATTCTTCAGTCTGGAGAAACTTCATCCTAGAAAAAAGGCATCTGTTGTTTTCCTTACTTGTGAAAACCATCATTACATGTTGATGACTAGTCACCCGCATGGACACATGTCCTTGCTTTGGTCTGTAGGCTTCCAATCATCCATCTGGGTGACACTGACTCAAGGGATGACATTAAAACATACTTTCATTTGAGTGAATATGGAGAAAGTGTCTGTCATGTTGCTTATTCTATTTTATTTCTAGAAAAGTAAAACCTATTTTTAAGTAACTTCCTCTACTTAGAAGCCCCTAAATAATAGCAGAGCTCTCATTTTTTGCTTAACACATGCAAATCTTACTACACAATTATTTGGACCTGGCAACTTTTAACACAAGAAAAATTTGTTGCTGCTCCTACCTTGACTGAATATAAAATCTTTGGAGAGAACTATAAACTTATACCAATAATTGTTATTTTAATTAGTGATGCATCATGGGTCTGCACATAAGGATTCCTCCCTTGGTATATTTCCATGTTACAGAAAGATTTTCTACTGACAAGTATCTTTCTGTTGTATATATATACTTTATATCCATATAGTATATGTATATACATATATATATACACATGCATGTATTTATATTATGATAAAATAATTGTATATCCTCTGCATATAAACTTCCAGGTACACTATATATACTCAAGCTGCAAGAAGAATGAAAAAAAATATGGTTAAAATTATGCCCTAAAACTATACTGTTAAATTAGAGGGATATCTAAAAAAATTTTTAAAGCCCTCCCTCTTTACCTATTTTTACCTACTTCCTCTAAATATCCCATTATTTTAAAGAAAGAAAACTTCATTGCATATTCTAGCAATGTGTATTGGTAGGGAAAGGTTTAACAGAGCCAGAGAGAATGTGCAAGGAGTGAGAAAGTGAATTGATGGATGGATGGTTAAATGAATATAAATGAACTGACACCTTTACAGGAAAATAACATTTCTTTTCTTTTTTTTTATTCTATAGATCAGTGGGTTTTGTATCTGTGATTCTTTCATATCAGCAAAGAGGAAATAAACTCTCATGTAAATCATTTTCCCCCCATCTGGAGCATATTAAAACCATGCCTTTTTTTTTCTTTTAAGCAGACTCTTTTTTCCCTATTTGCTTATCAGTTCATCCACCATTACATTTTAAATGAAATTGCAAGACCCCTGTCCCTCCCCCAAATTTCAGCCTGATGTAGGAAAGTGGGAAGCAGACTTTTCTTGCTTTAGAATAGTGACCTAGATTCAATTACAGATAGACCCAGAAGAGAGAAGTGACACCTCACAATTTTCTTAGAGGTCTAGAAAAAAAAATTAGAAATCCCAAAACAATACTTAATGGAAAAGAATCTGTTTATTTCTCCATTCTTCCATTTTACCTTTTTTTCTGCCTTCATTACATTGCTTTGGTTCATTTAATTGCTCCTGCCATAACATCACAATAAGTTCCCCGTGGGATATTTAGAATCATAAAAATGGGCATTTCAAGAAAATGTCTGAATTTGGTTTTGGAGAGTGGGCGTCACACACTGAGTGCACACGGAGTGTGTACTACTGCAAAACGAGCACAAACAAGATGAAAAATAACTGTTTAAAAAACATTTTTTCTTTGTGCCCTAAAAATGCAAACAAATTACATTACAAAAAACGCACTTATTCTAATTGCATTGCAGACAAAGCACAGAACCAAGGTGGGGGGGAGCGAAATAAATATTTCCCTTTTCCCCCAATCATTGTGTGAAAAAAGAAACAGACTGGGGAGAATCCTGTGATTCTGCTTACTGACTTTTATCACTAAATTAAGCATATAAATGACCTGCACGGGTGGCTTGGTATATTAAATTAAAAAGAAGAAGAAGAACAATGATTCTCTCATCCTTTTCCCTCCTTCTCTGATCTCAGCCTGAAAGGAGTCACCAGGAGATAAGAAAGATGGGATTCGGTTCGCGCCGCTCTGCTCGGACCTGCTTATCCTGGAGCAAGGAGGCTGTTGCCTTTCCATGCAGAATTTCCGTTCGGGGTTCACAATAAACGGTCTCCTGCGGGGGTGCACTGCCTGCCACCTTCCTCCTCCCTATCTCAACAACCAAAACAGCTAAATTGGCTGTCCCAAGACCAAAGAGCTCAAGGACCTTTGAGGTTGACGCGGACGATGCGGGTTGTTTGGGGGCAGGTGTGGACACCTGCAACCTTCGAGGTGGGATAGGAGCCGTCCGACGCAGGAAGAGGGCAGAAGTGGGTTGGAGCCTACGCGGATGTCCAAAAGGAAAAAGAGCTACAAACCGCACAAGGAAAAGGTGATGACTGGGAGGTGCAGAGAATGAGGACAGGGGTGTCGCTTGCCTCCAGTCACCTAGGGTGAATGGTTCTCCTCCCCCACCTCCCGGAGAAATTATTGGTAATTTTAAATTCTGGGAAATAGGGCTCCACTGGGGACTAGTTGCCACTTTGGGGATGTGGGTGCGCGTCTGGCGCCTCAGAAAAGGTCCCCCGGACTGCGCGGGGGAGTGCAGCAGGCGGCTGGCCCCACGGGAGCCGGTGGAGGATTGTTTCATTTCAAAGTGAAAATCTGCAGGCTTTGGGAAACGATATTCAAAAAAGTATATAATCTCCATATGCCGCTCAATGGAGGATCCTCATAATTTACAGCGGCAGATAAGGCTAGAGGGTGTAATAAAAAATCTGAAGCCCTCCCTTCCCCCTCGCCGCCTCCCCGGAATTGCACCTTGGGCAGCGGAGCAGAATCCGGAATGTGAACTTCTCCCGACATATGTTTCCCGCAGATAAGTAAACAATCTGGACGTGAAATGGAAATGGTAATTAATGCAGTAATGCTGTTACACCTCGAGTGTGCAAATCCCATTGACTCGCCGCGCCACGGGGGGTGCCGGCGAACGGGGACCGGCGGCGTGAGCCTGGACCGCTGAATCCCTCCTTCTCCCCCTCCTCCCTCCGTCCCCGGGCGGGGCGTCCGGAAAGCACACGGGAGGCTGGCCTGGCTATAGGAAACCCCGAGCTAGCTTTCCGCTTTCTTCCTTCTAGGCTGCTGCGCCGCGTCCTCCTCTTTCGCGGAACCAAGAGCGCACCGCAGCTCGGGACCCCTCACTCTTACCGCTGCCCTAGAGCCCACAGGGGTTCAGAGATTCGACTCGGCCCTGAGATACCCAGCTGAAGTTGAAGTCTGGAGCGGGGAGCCGCAGGCGGTTTCAGGGTTTAGTGTACCTAGGACCCCCGGCGCCTTAGCGCGCGGGACGCCTGGAGTGCGGTCGTCCACTTCGGTTTTCCTTCTCCAAGCTCCAGAACCAGAGCGGTCGGGTGGGATAATAGCTTATCTGGTCACTTTGATCCTTGCCCCGAAGGCAAGGATCATCTGAATTGCTTCTCTTCCTAGCCCAAGAGAGAAAGTTTGGGAGTAGCTCCTGGCCGCCGGTGTAGCACAGCTCCTCCACCTTGTAGCAAAGAGAAAATCTGCGGGCTCCTTTCGGTCTCTTTCCGACTTGGACACCTTCTCCCTTTCCCAACTCCGACCAAACTCCTGAGGTCTTGGGGGGGTGGGGG
Organism: Uropsilus gracilis; assembly: GCA_004024945.1. Taxonomy (NCBI): domain Eukaryota; kingdom Metazoa; phylum Chordata; class Mammalia; order Eulipotyphla; family Talpidae; genus Uropsilus; species Uropsilus gracilis. Next base: position 73,809 of record PVHY01005115.1, on the reverse strand, counting down.
GGAGAGGTTGGAGAGGATGCCCAGAGCAGGGATTTCAGGGAAGAGGAAAAAAGGAAAATCTGAGGAGACCGCTCAGGAACGTTGCGGGCCGGTGGTCCTTCCTACTTCCAGAGAGCATAACTCCTACACCCCTGTTCGCGCGTGACGGGTCAGCCGGACGCATGACCGTGAGCTGAACTAGGAGGGGACGTCGAGGCTCCCTCTTTTCCATCCTTCAGAACCCTTCCCGGTAACCCGGTAGACACTACCTAGCTGAAAGCCCCTGGGCGCACTCAGAGCCAGGGTATGGGAACGGAATACAGCGAGTCTCATGTTGACTTCGTTGTCCCAGGATTTCTAGCAGCCAACACCAGCCCCCAACTACTTTCGTTTAATTTCTTTGCAGCTATCCAGCGCCAGCACTTCTGGTTCTAGGTCCAGACCTGTGCCACCTAGAAAGAAACAAGCTTAAGAAACGTTCTCACAGCGAGGATCTCCAAGGCCAGGGAGGGACCAGAAGCTAAAAGGGCAGAGGAGGGAAGCATCAGATGGGCATCTTCTATACCTAAATTTACTGGGCCCTTCTGCTTGTCTTTCTTCTTTTGGCATACAAACACACACATGCACACCCTAGCGAATAAAGATTAGAGTTCTTAGTTTGACTTTTGTGAATTATGTGATAATCGAATTCATATGACTTGAGATTCATTGTCCACTTGAACAATAGTGACAAGACCTGAACTGGGGAGGTGCCTCAGGAAAGTGCAGTCTTCCAGGGCAGTCCTGGCAACTGAACTTGCCAAATATCCCCCAGCCCTGGCAGTCTCAGAACTCTGAGAGACTTTGCCCACTTCATTACATAGGCCCTAACTGACTGAAATGCCACCCTGCTTTAGATGAAATTTCCTGTTATCTAGATATTATTTTAAAAAGCAAATGTTATGGGGGGCGGGAGTTCTCTCGATGTTAGTCATTCACACCTTAGTGTGATTTTCAGTCATTCACACTTATAGTGATTTTCTAAAGAACTGGTCCTTCTCATCTATGAATTTGTCTTTTTCTCGGTACTCATGTTTTAATGGAAAAACTGGATAACTGGAAAGGACTCAAAGGTTTTTGGAGTCAGCCGCAAAACTAGGCAAGGGCATGGAAGCGGCAAAGTCTTTCCCTAAGATACCAGGAAAGGGGAAACAGGCCAATGAGTTCACATCTCCCAGAAGATGTGGCCAGTGTATGCCTTAGTTAGATATCTGACAAGGTTTAAGAAAGAAAACCTAACTAAACACCAAACAACTCTGTCCTTGCCTGCTGTCATTCCAACAGAGCACAGCGCAGGTCCGGTCTAGGTGGTGGTAGGAAACACCCCGCAAAGAAGCAGCAGGGGCCAGGGCCACAAAGATTTGGGTCATTTTTTTTTAATTCCCCGGAATCAATTGCAGCCTCAGGCGAGAGCCCCGGGCCCTCCCCAAAATCTAGTTCGAGGAAGGCCCAGACTGTAGGTAGAAGTCGGGATTCCCTGTCTGACGACACGCGCCAAGCCCAAAATAGAATTGCCTTTTGCAGGTCACCGAGAGCCCCGCGAGCCGTCAGGGTTCGCGTTCTCTCCCACGATGCCAAAGAAGGTGTGGAGGGCACCCCTCGGCCTCTTTGCTGCGCGCTGAGGGCGAGGTAGAAGCGGCTCCTCACGACTCCGGTGGGCGGGGCTCTCCTCTCCCTACAGTTTTGCTTTAATGATTTTCTTGAAAGAAAAAGACAGTTGTGAGCAAACAGGTTAGACAGGGACTGCTCCCCCACCCCATTCCCCATGCCCCTCGGGGGATTTCTTTTTGTCTGCGCCTGACTTCAAAGTCAGTAATCGGCCCCTGTCAGCGGCGTGACGGGGAGGATTCCGGCTGTTTGTTAGGGCGAGTCGCGGCCGCGCACTTCGGCAAAGGCTCTTGCAGCCCGCGGGGAGCGGTAGGCTAGGCTGAGGCGGGCTCCTGCGGGGCGATGCTGGGGCCAGGGCTAAGGAGCGCAGGCAGCTGAACGAAGCCGTAGAGGTGTGATGGGCGGAAACCTCCCGGAGGGACTCTCGAGTTTTAGGTTCGGGTACCTGCGCTGGTCCCCCTGCTTTCTGTTGACTGGAAAAAAGTCGCAGTTATCCAGACTCGGGCACGCGGCCGCCTCCCCGCTACGGCGCACCCCAGTTGCCAGGAGTTCCTTTCGGAGTCCCCAGACGAGGGTACAAGCTAGAAGCATGGTTGCAGTTTTCTGGCTTTAACCGCCGCGGCAGACCGTCCCCACTCCCAACCAGCTGGTGCCCCACTCAGTCAAACCTCGCCTGGGCGCCTTAGTGGGGTAGTGCTCGGGATCCCTTATCTGGCTGGGGCACATTTTACTCCCAGGGCGCTGGTGCTCTGGGCTGTGCGGGGAGACAGACCCCTGTAAGCTTCATCTTAGGAGATATCTGTTAAGATGTTAAGGGACACTGAGCTATGAGGGAGATCAGAGCGGCTGACAGGACTGTCAGTTGGGGTTATATCAGACAGCAAAGCCGACGCCTCCGCCTTAGGCCTCCAGGGTTTCCCAGGGGGCGGGAGGAAAAACCTTCCCTAGGCGCCTAGAGCCCCCAGACCAAACGGCCACCAGGGGCAAGTCACTTCCTAATTGTCTCGATTTGTAAGAGGGTTTTGTGATGCTAAGTAAGCGTGGTGCAGTCCGCCTGGCCTCCCCCCACAGGTTCCCCCAGCACCCTTTGTTTACCTTCGCCTGATCGCTCATTTATTTATCTATCTATTATTTATAGGCGTCCCCTTCTATTCAGCGCCCGTGTATGTTAATTGTGTTATACCATTTAATTCTAACATAGGTCTCAAAAGAGCCTTTAATGAGAAAAGCATATACAACATGGACCACTTTGCTATTCAGCTCAGCCAGATGGACAACTGCTAACTTTTTTTTTTTTAATAATGAAAATCCCCCTTTGACAAAGGGGCTCGAATGAATAGGCTCCAAATAGCACCTCAAACACTTCTAATTGTTTTGAGGACAATATGCTAATCCAAGGGTTTCATCTTTGGTGTCTGTTGAGGATGTTTCTGTATACCTCCAGTCACCGACTCTTTAGAAGCAGCAGAGGGAAGCTCACAAATCCCTCAACAGCAGTAGAAAACTGACAAGCGGCTAGATTGCCCCCCCAACACCCACCCCCTCCAGTACTGTATCAAAGCCAGTGGGAAAAGCAGAGTACTAAGGAAAGCCACCCATTAGTATGACTTTGGGGGTGATTGGAAAGAGAAGGTCAGGAGGAGGACCCTTCAATTTTGAGAACAAGTTCCAAACCTTGTACTGGAAAGCACTGGAAGATCCTTTCTCCCCAACAAAAGCAATCTTCAACCTCACATTTACCCAGAGCATAAAGGAAAACATCTCCTGTCCTTGTTTCTTAAACACCACAGGCTATGAGTAACTTGATCTGATCCTTATGATTTTGAAAACTCTTTGCCCCATTTATGACACTATCACCTCCCTTTTCCTCACTCAGGGTCTTAGTAAAAAAGCTTCCCACAGCCTAGAGCAGGACTTACGATGAATTTTGGTAAATTCATTCCACTTTTATTTTTTAATCTGGGAAGCAGTATCAAGTCCTAAATCCCCCAGAAGACGCAGCCAGCAGCAGCGTTTTGATGCACCTTTCAAAAGATCGATTCCGCCAGTCTTCCCTCATGCTTAAAACTCAAGCATGACTCCAGTACACAGTGCTGCCTGTGCAGCTGGCTCCAGAAGACCTGGGGCTCCTTTTCATTCCTTTGGAGTTTAGTTTTAAAAGATGAAAAGAAAGAAAGTGCATCTTAGAGGTCCAGGTCAGCCTTTGTCTTAGTTCATTTGTTTCTTAAAGTGGTCGGACCACTTGGCGGAAATGTGTGGAAGGCGTGACATCCCGAGGATAGACACCTTTGTCCAGCCTCTAAAGGCAAAAAGTGACTCCAGAGGGCACAGTCAGGATAAACCCCAGAATTGGGGACTTTCTGCACCTTTCCTGAAGGTGGGCCAGTCACCAGCCACCCCTGCCAGGCTCCCTGTATGTATTTCCACCACCTCAGTGACCTGACTCCCCCGCCTGTGGTTCTGACCTCAAGACTTCAGACTGTATGCACATCAAAGGTTACTTTTGCGATGACAGATTGTCTTTATTCAAAACATCTTTGTTCAACAAATGAACAGAGTAAGGAGGTGAATCCTTCTAGGTACATTTCCAAGACATTGTCAAAACATTTATGATCATTTAGGGTGTTTCAATTCTTTAATTTTTTGTTTACTTTCTATTTCCTGACTTCATAACCCGACATTCTGTCTAAAAGTAAACTTAGGTGTCTAGGAGCACTGCTTTATACAAAGTAAATAACCATGTGGGTCCGTTTGTTTTACCTTTAAAGAAGCAAACAGTATCATAGCATGGTTTTAAATAGAAATGTCTCCCTTTCTGTAGTTTTAAACTTTTAAGCCTTCCCCCCATACAAGAAGAGCAAATGGCACCTAGTTGTGTCTGATGGCAAAACACAGAGGATACAGCTAATTCTTTTCTTCAGGGTGCAAAAGGGAAAAAATATATGCATATTCTAGATATAATACCAGGATCTGGGAGTTCTGGAGTTCAAAGCCCATCAGGAGAGAGAGAAAAGGACATAAATAAAGTAAAACTGCCTACTGTTTTGTCCAAAGGGGATACAGTCGGAGATGTGTTTTTGAAATAGTCGGGGATGGGGCAAGCCGCATAACTGACAAAATGTTTGTAAGTTTCTGGCACCTGTCTGCTCCTTGAGTCCCGAAGGACGCCCCTACCATACTCCTGAAAGAGAGAGGCAGAGTCTGGGGTCGGGTGGGAAGTGGCTGCCGGTCTGACCCCCAGGTGTCTGCAGTCTGGGACAAGGCGCAGAGGATAGGGTGCAGACCCCGCTTCCAGGCCGCCCTCCAGGTCTGGCGGGCTTGTCAGGGGGTTACATGGCCGTGGCGTGGGCTGACGAATAAGGGTCTATGCCAGTCTTGGTCATGCCCGGGAAGAGGATGTAGGCGACCGGGGGTTGCAGGGTGGAGGCAGACCAGGCGGTACAGTTACAGGGCACCACGTAGCCGGGATTGGTGGGGGACGGGTGGGTGTGCGTGTGCTGGCTGGGGCAGCTGAGGCTGCCGAAGGCGCCGTTCTGGTAGCCCAGGGTGGAAGCGTAGGGCAGCGCGCCGGTGGCCAACGTGTGGGGCACTTCACCCATCTTCTGGATGGCACTGGAGCTAAACTGCGCGGGGTCCAGCAAGGAGTAGGGCGCCGACGCTGGCGGCAAGAAGGCCCGGGCTTTCTCGGGCGCGCCCAGGAGGCCGTCGGAGGCCCCCACAGGCAGGCCGGCCGCCTTGAGCGGGTCCGTGTCGCCCAGGTAGGGCAGGGGGAAGACATACCTGTCCTTCTTGAGCAGGTTCTTGGGCTTACGCCGCGGCCGGTACTTGTAGTCTGGGTGCTCCTTCATGTGTTGCGCGCGTAGCCTCTTGGCCTCGTCGATGTACGGCCGCTTCTCTGCTTCGGACAGAAGCTTCCACTCGGCGCCTAGGCGTTTGCTAATCTCTGAGTTGTGCATCTTGGGGTTTTCCTGGGCCATCTTGCGCCGCTGGCCTCGGGACCATACCATGAAGGCGTTCATGGGTCGCTTGATGTGGTCTGAAGGTTTGGACATGGTCCCGGAGGCGAGGCGGGTGGGGGTGGGAGTGCAGGTGCTCTGCAGGCGAGCGTGGGCGCGATTGTTTGGTTTGACTGTCTGTCCGTCCTGAGCCGGGGTTCTGCGTTCCCCTCGCCTCCGCACCGCTGAGGGGAAGCCAGAGAGAAGCTCTCGTCCCACAAAGTTCAGCTGATCATGCCAGTCCCGACACCCAGGCAGGCCCCGGGGGGCGAGTTGAGGATAGGAAGGGCGGGGGTGGTGGGAGGGCTGCGGGCACCCGAGGCTGGGGCCCAAGTACCGGAGTCTCTGTGATTAAGTGGCCAGGTAATTTTCTGGCGAGGGCAAGAAGCTCCTCCTTCTCCCCCTTTGCACCTTCGCCTTCTCGGGTTCTCTTCTCTCCAGTATCTACCGCAGTAACTCCCTCACCCCCTCCCGTGGCTTTCCCGGAGCTGCCTCGCTTAGCGCGGCACCTGGCTGAGAATGCGGGGAGGCTGGTGAACGAAAGCCAAAAGCGGCGAAGTTCAAAGGCGAGGTGGGCCCGGACGGCACGCACTCTGACATAAGCGCGGGGCGGCGACTCCCAACCTGGGCGCCAATCAGCTGCGGAGAAGCCGAGGGGGGCGCACCTGCCGACGCGCGGGCTGAGGAAAGCGGGAGCGCGATTGTTGGGGGCGGGGAGAGGTGTGAGGGAGAGAAAGTGAGCGGGGTGAACGGCCAGCTCTGGACCCGGGACTCTGTCTCCTCATTGTTTCTGGCATCGTCAACAAATAAAACTCTTCGCGCCTGTTTCCTCTCGGGGTTGTGCAAAGGAGAATTAGGACCTCGAATACAAAGACGCAGGGAGGCGGCCGCACAGGGAACGAGCCGAGAGCGCGTGTTGATAAATAGGACAGCCTCTTTGTGAAACGCAAAACCAGCACTTTCCCCCCTTGTCAAAGATCCTCGGAAGAGAACAAGAATGCAGCCAAACTCAGACCGAAAAGTGAAGTAAACTTTTGGCGCCATACCTTTGGGGGTCCTTTGGAGGCAATCTCAAGGGACGCCCCCACGGTGCCGCCTACGTCCCTGCCCCAGAAGCGAGCGCAGGGCGAAGCTCCGGCCCGGGGCTGGTTAGCCAGCGCGCCGCGAGGCAGCGCCCGGAGGCCTCGAGTTTGGCAGTGCAGCTGTTTCAGACCCAGGCTCATGAGCCTTCAGGAGCGCGGTGACCTACTCTTCACTTTCTTGAAGGGATCCGGGCATGAGGTTTCCTTCACAACGCCTATTGACGTTGTTATTTAGTGTTTTTAAACCTCCAACTTTCCCTCTACTTCGGTTCAAACCGGAAAGGCAGTCTGGAGGCTGGCGGGCGAGGGCCGGGGGTTGGGATTTCCTGTTGCTCCTAGGACAACGACTCTGGAGAGGAGTCTCAGACCGTATCTGCACCCAGGGTCGGCTTGTCCCTGGGCGCGTCTTCCCACCCAGCAAGAATGCGAGACTCGTTTCTTGCGTCTGATGAGCCTTCTTCGGGTATAGAGGACGAAATAACCCGCAGAGCCAAACTGCGCGCCTGTTTCCTTTGAATAATTGCCTGCCCGATGTGAAATGCCCTTGGGGGAAATATTTATTAAATGGAAACCATTGTCCCAGGCCCAGCAGGACCTGCGTGTATTTCAGGCTTATTGGCTTTTGCACTAGCCTCTCTAGGGAGGACCGACCAGAAACGCACTGCTAGGCGGGCGTGGAGGGGTTGGGGGTGGGGAACTAGGCAGAGATGGAGAAGGCAGGGAGATAGGGTCTTTCTGTAACGTGAGTGTAACATTTCTTACTGGTAGCACGCTCTTTAGAAAGATGGGCACTATGCCCATTGCATAAATTAGGAAACTGAGGTTGAGAAAGGCGGAGTGGTTTGTCAAAGGTTACTCAAGTGGGAAGTGGTGACTGCCTGTATCTAAGATTGGAAAAACCCTCGTTTTTGTTTCTTCCCCACGCGACACCTTGTCCGAGTTTGTTTGTTTGTTTGTTTGTTTGTTTGTTTGGGGGGGAGAGCTGCAGCCAGATGCGGATACCTAGACGAACATAGCTGAGCTTTGGAAAACCCGTCCATTCCTGAGGTCCCATCCTCCTGTCTGCTCTCGATTCACATGGACTCAAGTCCGAGACTTAGCTTACTTTAACGTACACCTCCCGCCAAAGGCGCCACCACGGCCCGCTCGCCAGGTCTTCATCTTTCTCCTCAGCCCTAGCCCCGGCCTCCAACGTGTGCCCTGGACTCTTGTTTCTTCTACAAGAAGTTTTATTTAGCTTGGGCACCAAGAAGTACAGTGCTGGGATGGTTTCCGAGAGTAGCAGGCGGACGTTCTCAGGTCGCGCCAGCCTGCAGAGCTGGGCATTGTTCTGGGACCGGATGGGAGCCAGAGGCCCTGGGATCTGGCGACTGGAGCTCCACTGGGCAATCTCGATATTTGGGGAAGGAATTAGGGAAATACTGATATCTGTGTAAAGGTCAAAACTTCTGCCGTACCGCCAAACTCTCACTCTTCGAATCGTTGGGGCACAATAAACCCACGCACAGAGATTTGGGTTAATGCAAACCAATCTCTTGGAAACTGACTAAGTAGGGGTCAGTGGGCCCTTTTCGCTTCTCAGACTCCATGTCAACTCATTCCCGGTGGCAACTCGGGGCGGGTGAGAGTTCCCCTCAGTCCCCTCCTATTTCTTCCTTCTGCTGTCTGTGCTCCACTGTCTCCACTCTAAACTTTTCGCACTTAGCCTTAGATAGCAAACTGAGAACTTGAGAGGGATCGGTACAAAGGGCGAGCTATGGCGAGGTGGCGATGCGGTCAGGGTGCTGCTTAATCCCTCAAGAGTTGAGCTATCCCAGGTTGCCTGTGTCAGGTTGCAGGGCCCCAGGAGGAGGCCAGCAGCCCTTTTGCATCTTAATCTGGAGACGTGAACTTTGCTGTGTGAAGGAACTCAGCTGAGGTCCTTGCGATCCAAACCTCCCATCTTCTGCATCCCCTAAGCGAACCGCGCAGGCGCGGACACAGTGCAGGTTGGCCTTGAATTTATTCAAGTCTCCTTGGAGCTGGGCCCAGAGCAAGAGTTGAGGTGAATCCGGCCTGGGCCGGGTCCTCTCTGTCTTCGGTCCACGCTTCCACCTTCTGCTGCGCTGCGCTGCGTTGCGTTGCGCTTTGCCCCTGAGCTCTGCCCGCCAGCGATTTCTGTCCTTCTTAGACGGAGAAGCAGACGTTCCGGACAGGTGACCTCTGGGGAGAATCGCCTGCCTTGGTCGCCAACGGGACGGATCTTCAGACGGAGGTTGCCTAAACATGCCCATTGTTTCATGAGCAGTTTGAAGTGCTGGCCTCAGTCCTCCAGGCCATTGTACACGTGGGAGAGTTACTGCGTTGTGCTCTTTCCGCTTCCGAGTTTGCCTAGAGAATTTAGCTAGCAGAGTTACTCAAGGCAAGATGCTCAGGGACTTCGACGTTTGGACCCCTGAGCAACAGAAATTCTGCCGGCAAGGTCAGAGACGCAGCTCTCTTCAGGGTCTTTACGGGAAATCCTTCCTCTGGTTTCTTTCCTGGCTTCACCTCCCCCAGGGAACCTATGATTTCCGGACTGGATAGGACCTTTTTCTGCGGTAATCTCTCGCTCTCCCCATCTCGTGCCCTCTTCTCAGGCGCCTGTGCGCCTTTAAGGACTGGACTCTAAGGACTGGACTTTAAGTTGTGTCTCAACCCGCTTTCCACCAGTCTGTAAACTCCTCGAAGGTGGTGACTGTGTAAATTCTGACTGCCTGGCGTCCACACAATTCCGAGCTCAAAAAAAAAAAAAAAATTCAGTAAATCCGAGCGCAAAGAAAACACTCAGTAAAGTTTCCCAGTTTCCCTCTGCCCAGGCCAAAACTATACAACAGGTTTTGTCCACCGCCTTGCAGCTGCAGAGACAAGAACCCCCAGGTGCAAATGGTTGGAGCCCATCGCAAGTCCTGGACCCCCAAACCCTCATTCCCTCACTGCTTACCAACTTTCTGTCGGCCCTCTCACCACTTTCCTTCCTTCCTTCCTTCCTTCCTTCCTTCCTTCCTTCCTTCCTTCCTTTCTCACTCCTTCCTTTCTGGTAGGTGAAGGGGGTCAGAACTGAGAGTCAGGTAATTTCGAAGAGTGCTCAGACTTTGGCTTGGAGAACACAGACTGGAGAATGCAAGGTAAGTGAGGCGCTTGCCCCCTAGCTAGACAAGGGAGCTTTTGAGAAAAGGTCAGGAAGAGTCCCGTGCATTCAGACAAGCAGAGTGGAGGTGTTGCCACCTGCTCTCGGGATGCCATTCTGCTCAGCTGCCCACCTTTGGGATTCAGAAGAGGTTCTGAGCGGATGTTTCAGGTGCCAGGCTCAGGGCATCTCAGTGCAGCTCCAGCTCTAGCTTACCAATGCCAAGTGTGACCATGATTTACAGCCAGGTGTTTGTCGATGGAATTAATCTGTCCTATCTCTGAGCCATGAGTTAACACTACAGGTAATAAATATACTTTGGTTAAATTATAAACTTTAAAGTTTACTTATTACAAAAAATACTTGGTGTCCTTGAACCCTCTCCCCTGCCCTGTATCTATCAAAATTCAGTGACCTCCTATGTCTCCTCTAGCAGCAGTGCCAGAAAAGAAAGAGCACTCTAGTACTATTGAAACAATTCCTGATCATTGCTCTAGGGTCATTCCTCTAGAACTCAGTCCAGCCTGTTGAAGAGTCTTGAATTTTGTAGAAGTCCTCGTGTCCTTCACAAGGCAACGTGGAAGGGTGAAGTTTCTTTCCACCAAGAAATAATGAAAACCAAGCATAATCCCTTCTCTGGACAGAGCCCATGGCATTTGTATTTGCTGAATAGAAGCTGACAGATTACACTTGACTGGACTTTAAGGATACTTATGTCTCAACACCTTGAGTATCCAAGTAATGAGGTGTTTCTATACTCAGAACACCTTAATATGAGCAGCTGGCGTCTGAAGTAGAGATCATATGAGTAACTGATAGGTGCAAGTTAACAGAACTGTATAAAATATACATGCATCTCTCAGAAAATAGGAGTGGTGGGAGCAAAAGTAAGGCTTTGCAGTCTTCTTATCATTAATTAGATTGCTATTTTTTAAGCATCTACTATATGGCTGGCACTGTGGTGGGTGCTGAGAGACAGCCGTGAATACAATTTGCAAAAGTCCATCTCCATGGTTCTTACAACCAAGGAGGAAAGAGATATGCATGATATAAAAAAACAAATTCCTGGGTTAACTTTTATCCAACACAAACATGTTACATCACTTCGGGTAAAGTACCTAATCTGTTTGTGTCTTTGTTTCCTCCTCTTTAATGGGTAAAATGGCTTTATTATCAGCACTAAATGCACTATGAGGAAAGTCCTTAGATCTATGATTGGCATATAGAAACTGTTTGGTACATAAATTCATATACATTTATCTTATCATTAAATATATAAAGAGCTAACTTTTGCTATGAGAGGTAGCCAAAAGTAAATCAGGTGATAAGACAAGCTGAGAGTAGGAGGGTGGTCTAATTTAATTTGGGTGGTCAGGGATCCTCGGTTTCTCAAATGAACCTCTCCCTAAACAGGAAGGTGCCCACCCTATGAAGAAAGAGGGAATAGTAGAGGAGGACAAAGAAGCAGAAAATGTCTATGCCTGGAGAAGCCACTAACTGAGGATATCGGAAGGATATAAGGAGTTAGTAAGACTGAATCCTGGCTATACCCCTGGGAAAGAATACAGGAAAGGCTAGGTAATGTTAGCAGAGCTCGGATTACCCCCTGTAGAGGCAACAAAGATTTGAGTTTTAGTCTAAGAAATCACTAGAATGAGACAAATCAAAATTGCTCAATAATAGTCTCAATATCCACATACACACACACACACACACACACACACCACACAAAGTATTGCTAATCCAATATTCTATTTATGGGACAATCTTACCTCAAATTATGGGCCAGAAACTAGAAATGAATAGATTTTTATTGACCCTGAGGTCAGCTGTTTGATAATCCTTTAAATTATAAGGTCACCACTGCTCATGATTTGGATTCCTCTCTCCTTTCTCCTCAGAAGCTAATGAATAAATCAAGGGGTGGTCACAGTTGTTAAGAACTTTGAGGGCATGTCCACTAATATTCAGTAGATGTTAACAGCCTCCTGCCTAATTCTCTCTACTCACTTTCCTCTAAGTGGATTCTTCTACTTCTCTATGAACCCTTTTGAGTTGACCCTTTGGAGATGCTGAGTCCACATATAGGCATTTTGAATACCCCAACCTGAGAAATAGTGAACTTGTATATAAGCAAACAAAATTTCTTATGACTGAAAGAAAAACTCCAGTGGTTCTTAAAACCCTGTGTTTACAAAAAACAGGAAAGACATCTTTTGTTTCTAAGAATAAAAGCCAAAAGAATGTCAACACACCTCTGTCCTTGGTTGTATTGTGTTCAGGTGTTTCACATGCATTAGGGCTTCCCCACCCCCCTTCTTCTAATATAAGACTCCTTGGTCAGCTTTTATCATAAACAATGCTCTTTCAGACTCTGTGTTTGCCTAATGCAATTGGCCAAGTTATTGGAGCATACATTCTCTTGCCAATTTTATCTCAAATTATACACTGCAGAGGATAAGACCAAACTTTGGCAACAAGCCCCAATTGAGGATCAGAATAACACTTCCTTTTTGTGTCTCTGCCCCCAATCTGAATAGCAGAAAATATTAGGGCACTCAGCAGTTGCAAGGGGTGCTACTTTAAGCAGGTTCATTTTCATGTACCTGTTGTTTTTTAAAGCAATGTTTTTACATGTTCTAAAGATGGGCTCAACATTTCATTTAATAAGAAAGTTACTGAACTGTTTGTTGAGAGATTTGATGGTTAAGTAGAAAGAGCAATGAAATGAAGCTTCAGCTCTAGGGTTTCTAATTACTGTGTAGTTTTGGGAAAATCATTTGACTTCTTTTGATGATTTTCTCACGGGAAAATAGGAATACTATCTGTTACCTGTTGGACCCTGTAGTGCTTATCTATTCTGTGTAACTGTTTACCCCGAAAACTTGGTGGTTTTAAATAACAAAGTTGTCATACAGTGTCTCAGGAAGGAGGCTGCAGGAACAACCTAGTTGAGTGATTCTGATTTAGGAATCAGACTGCAATCTCTGAAGTTCTTACTGGACTGAAGGAGCTACTTCCAGGCTCACTCCTGTGCTTGATGTCATGGGGCCTCAGTTTCCCACATGGGCCTTTCCTTAAAGACTCATCGAAACATGATTCCCTCTGTGTAAATTATCTGAATAGGACATTATCTGATATCGTGTTGTAGAGGACTAAACCAAGGTGTGACTAACAGGAAGGGTCTTGGGGGTCTGTGCTGGGAGCTTCCTATCGTGGACTCTGCCTGGATAACAGAGTGGACACACCTTTGTAGACAACAAAATAGTATTCCTCAATTCACCTTCATGGATGCTAGTCCTTCTCTACACCATCACAGCTTTTGGATGAATTGTGTATAGAATTGCTTACCTCTTTCTACCTCCACCTCTCTACCTTCATTTTATCTTCAATTCCATTTCCTCTTCCCTTTACTGGTACATATTTGTTTGCACATTTGGTCCTGTTTGATGGATGTTCTTTCCAAGAAGAACATTATTATTTATTTATTTATTTATTTATTTATTTATTTATTTATTTATTTATTTATTTATTTATTTATTTATTTATTTATATGGCGTTTATTTAACGCCACCCTTCCCTTCATCATCTCATACTTAATCTGTGCTCTGTTAATTTCAAAATATACAGGTACAAAAATCCCCACTTTGAGGGTAAGGACTCTGAGGTCCAAAGATATTAGATAAGACTTGCTCAAAATCACAGAGCTAGTAGTAAGTGATAGACCCAAGATTTGAACTCGGGTATTGACTGTCTCAGAGCCCATTCTCTCCTCAATATGACCCAGTGTGAACTGGTACAGAACTGAGTGTGGTAGTAGGTAGAGGGGGATTATGTATCTGATGGTGGATCTCAACAGAAGGTTCTTTGAGCAGGCTTTGGGTTCCTTTGACCTTCCTTTGAATGGAAAGGAAGATCCTTTGTTGAAAGGAAGAAAAAAATCAGCTCTGGTGGTGTATGCATTGGGGCAGGTATAGTGATGGGACAAACTATGCCAAAAAAAGAAAGGTGAAAGATAAGAAGGTAAGGTGGACTGAATCTCATTGGCACTGGGTACCTGAAGGGTTGGAAATCTATCAGCTGGGCAACCAAAATAGTGTATTTTTGGAGTTCAAGAGTGAGAGATTAAGATTGAACTTCATGAAATTCAGTATGAAAGTGTAATATAGATGAATGAAGATGAGAAGAAATTGGAAAATTACCTTGTGCTTATTTACTATCCGTATTTATTTTGGATAAACATTTTCAATGCTCTGCTAGTGCGATATTTATTTCAATAAATTTCTTTAAATTCTTATTTTTATCAGAAAGCAGAATGTCTAGTCTGCTGATGAGGACTTATTTTGGTCCATTATTATGGTTTTAACCAAATACATCTTGCAGCAGTTCTTTACTAAAAATATTTTTAAGTTTGTATTTACTATGCCAGGGTGAATTGATTCTCTTATCAACTTATGTTCAAGAACTAAACTCAGTGGGATAATTTTAGAATGATTAGTCTTCACTATATATCAGGGCAGACCATTTATAATCCTTGGCCTATAATTGAGAAGAAAATATCAATCCTTTTATTTATATTATTAATTCCACACTGAGATATTTTGTTTATTAATCTCTATTAGGCATAAGATTATGTGCAAAAGAAGTCATCTTGGAATGATGTGGCCAATGTCACTTATATACCTACAGATCCTGGGACTAGGATTGGTGTATTGGTCTAACTGAAATAACTGTATTTCTAACTGTATTGAGTCTAACTGTATTGAGTCTTGCTGAAATATTTGTTTGAAGATATCTAAATGTTGGGCATATTTATTGGACAGGTGAAGATGGATTTATGTTGAGTAACTAGGCCAGATAACTTGAAGTTCTTTATGGTCATGGATGATGACCAGAAGTTCATGATCAGGTACTTTTCTTATTTGTAAAACTTCCTGTGATTTTTGGTCTTGCAAACCCAAAATATGTGACAGAAAATGCTGGCTGCCCAGCCAATTCTTCCTGTGCTGTCCTATTCTTCCTGGTTAATTAGACCTTGAATTTTTCTGATATTCAGACCTAGGAGTTGCTTGACTGAAAAAATAAGACTCTTCATCTGCTTGCCAGTGATAGATGTAAGGTAGGTGGCTTGATTAACAAGTCTGGCTATAAAGTAGGTTCTGGGAAAAAGTTTTCTTTGTTCTTTGAAAGAGCTGCACAGGAAGAAGTGAACCAAATTTTCTAGCCTGAGGATATTGTTGTCTCCATGTCACCACTTCATCATTGGAATTAGGATGACTTCCTCAGGACCATGAGGAAATTGGATGAATGGGAACATGTCAGCAAGAAGGTACAGAATGTAAAAAACCAAGACTCTACACCACTGATGTCTCTATAGAGTTGCTGAATACCCAACTTTGAAACCAACTATTTTATTTTTTTTTAATTAAAGTGTAAGAGACATATAATATATTCATTTCAGGTATAAAACAGAATGATTTGGTATTTGTATATATTGCAAAATGATCACCACAGCAAGTAGTTAGTTAGCATCCATCATCATACTCAGTTACAATTTTTTTTTTCTTATGATGAGACCTTTTAGGAACTTTCTTAGCAACTTTCAAATATACAATACAGTATTATTAAAGATAATCATCATGCTGTATATTATATTCCTATAACTTCCTTTCTTATAAATGAGCTTTTGTACCTTTTAAACCCCTTAACCCATTTATATTCCTCCTTCTTCCCATTTTGTTTAGCAGAGTGCCCTCAGGTCCAGTCATGTTATTTCAAATGATAAAATTTGATTATTTTTGATGACATGGCAGTATTCCACTGTATGTATATATATGTCTGTATATATATATATATGTTATATATATGTTATAAATACATGCATACATAAATGCACACACAGGATATATAAGAGATAGGTATGTGTATATTTATCACAATTTCTTCATTGGTTCATTCATTGACTTTAGGTTGTTTCCATATTTTGGTTATTGTAAATAAATCTTGAGTGAAGAGGGGAGTGCAGATATCTTTTCAACCTCGTATTTTCATTTTCTTTGGATATATTTCCAATAGTGGCATTGCAGGGTCATAGGATAGTTTTTTTTTGAAGTTTTTTTTAGGAAACTCCACACTGTTTTCCAAAGTGGTTGCATCACTTTACATTTCCACCAATAGTCCAAAAGGGTTCCCTTTCCCCACATCCTTACTAACACTTGCTATTTCTTGTCTTTTTTATGAGTAGTCATTCTAACAGGTGTGAGGTGATATCTCACTGTGGATTTGAGATGAATTCCCCTGATAATTACTGATGTTGAGCAATTATTCATGTGCCTGTTGATCATTTACATATTTTCTTTGAGAATAAGTCTATTCTTCTACCCATGTTTGACTGAATATTTGTTATTGCGTAATATGAATTCTTTTAATTGACATTTCATTTTTTTTGTTTTCCTCTGCTGTGCAGAAATTTTCAGTGTGATGTAACCCTGATTCTTGATTTTTTTTAATCTTATTGCCTTTGCTTTTAGAACTAAACCCATAAACTCATTGCAAATATCTATGTCAAGAAGCTTATTTTCTAGGCTTTTTTCCCCCTAGAAATTTTATATTTCAAGTTTTACATTCTAGCTCTTGGTTCATTTCAAGTCAATTTTTGTGAGTAGTTTTAAGACAGTGGTTATTCTTTTGCATGAAGTTTCCTGATATGCTAAGGAATTCATTTTCTTACCATTTCTGGGTAGGACTTCTGTTCAACAAGTCAAAAGCTCCCTTTGTGACAGCAAACTTTCCCATCTTCACCAATGTCAGGTTTTGTCTAGCATTAAACTTTGCTGAATTTATACAACTATGGTGAAGCTTTTATGTGTAGAGGCTGAAACTCTTTTTTGGTATGCACATCTGAATCTTTATTTATGGATTTTCTGTTCAGCTATACTCTATTTTCCCACACTTTAATGTAGTGAAATTGTGATTATTTTTACTGACCAGTTTATTTGGGTTGGCATCTGCTTGCTGTATAAATAACCCCTTAGTTTTGCATTCCAGGAGGAATAGGAATGAGCTAGACTGAGTTCTTGCCTTTAATAGTCTTGAAACAGGTGATAGGGCTGTCCTTTTGTAGTGACTGAGAGATATGATGTCAGCCCAAGGGGATTGAGGTCTGGGGCCACTACCCTTCACACACACATTCACACCACACACACACACACACATACGTGTGTGCACGCGCATACATACATGCACATTGCAGCTTCTCAGCTCCTATCAAGAGCCAGAAGATTGTGCTGATTTTGCCAGTCCTGCTCTAACTGCCTTTGGCTGTCTAGCAGTCCCTCTATTCATCTATTGTTCTGACTACACTCCCTTCAGCAGGACTGCAAGAAAGATCCATCAGACTCTAGTCATTTCACTATGATGTCTCTCTTAGCATCTCTCCATGTCCATACTTGGCTGTTTCTTTCCCATCTTTTTCTTCCCTTCTAGCCTCACAGAAAGAAATGTCCTTCTTTTTCTCCAAAATTCCCTGTAACACAACATCATTCTTCTCCCTGTTCTAGACCTTGGGCCCTTTATATTAACATGATTTTTGGAAAGATGTCACTTTCTGATGGAAATGAGTTCTGGTTTCTCTTGTCCCTGGGAAAAAGCATGAACTATCTGTGCTGCTCCCTTAGTATGCCAACCCAGGGTTCCTCCTTCCTTTGCAAAATAATAATTATTTATTAAGAAATGATACATATTTTATTTATTATTTAAATGATACATAATAATAAAATACCTCAGTTTTGCTTTCAGGAGGACTAAGAGTCAGCTGGGTATATCCCTATAATGATCTTGGAAGCCGGACATGGTGACACATGCCTGTTGTCCAAGCACTGAGAGGCAAGAGGCTTGGGATTGCTTGAATTCTCAGGTTTGAGACTACCCTAGGCAACATAGTGAGACCTGGTCTCGAAAAAGCACCTGGGCACCTTGACGGAGGCATGTAATCCCAGCTAGCTGGGAGGCTGGGGCTGGGTATCGCTTGAGTCTATATACCAGAAAATGGCAACCATACTTTTTCCTCCTGGAAGCCTACACTTGGATGCTATTATACCTAGAGTTGAAAACCTATTTGTGGTTTTTCTAACAATCTCTAACCCCCAATGTGAATAAATATTTCTGTTGAGAAGGCTCTTCTTTTTAAAAAATTTATTTATATATAAATTTCACATCTTTGCAATCCCAGGGACTTACCCTCCCCACCCTCCCCTCCCACCCCTACCCCCTTTCCCTTCTGTCCATTGTTGTGTGCTTCAGTTTGGTGCTCAGCCTGTTTTGTCTTTTCCTCATGGCTTTTATTTACTTTTTCTTTTTCATTATGTCCCATATATTAGTGAGACCATTTGACTTCTGTCTTTCTTTTTTTGACTTGCTTCTGCTAGTATGAGTCCTTCTAAGTACATCCATGTTGTCAAAAAGTCATCTAATTTGTCATTCTTAATTGATGAGTAGTATTCTTTAACTATTGTCTCCTGACCATTAAGGATTTAGAAACCCCCCCTCTAGATTCCCAGAGATTTTTATGTTCTCAAATATGAAACTTCGAATTTCCCATGGAGGAGGTGAAAATATTACTCACAAGAAGCACAAATAAACAATGTAGCTACCCAAACTTTACCAATAAACCTTTGAAATAAATTATTAATTATGAAATCATTAATTACATAAGATACCTGCTCAAGTCATAAAAACACAAGTTTTAGGCAAGTAAAATTTTGTGGACTACTTATGACCAACAAGCCTAGCTTCCTCATGTTACGTGGGTGGTAGAGGAATCATTGTATTGTCTGAAGGGTGAGCAAAACTGTTTTGCAGTTAGTTGCTGTAGGTATAACCAGGAATCTCCTCACCAGAATGTTAACATCTAGGAAGTGAAGGATAAAAGACAGAGACCCACCAGCTGATATCCAATCACAGCTATGTATGATATCACACTGGAGAAGAAACCTAGAAGAACAGTTCTCAAGCACAAGCCAGTTTTCTCTTGTGAGGAAATAAAACAACTATATTAAAAAAGGATTATGTTGACTTTTCACGTTTAAAATTTAAAGTATAAAATTATATATTTTTCCTAGTCTTCAAAGGTGCTCATGTCTTTGGTTAAGAAATGAGAGTAGGTAGTATTTATTATTTTTTAAGCTTTAATATACTTGGCAAAATAAAAAGTTTAACTCATGTTAGCACCATATTTTTACATTTTTGTGTGACATTTTTCTTGTTCTTTATTTTCATTTTACTGCTCAACTTTTGAGAGTCAGTGCTCTGGAGCACATTGAACAATTTAGTCAAGAGTTTCATGTTAACATATAAGCTGATGAGAATGGAAAAGAAAGAGGGATAGCAAAGAGGGTGTGATGTGAAAAGGACACCAAACTAGTTGAAGAGTATGTTGGTAAACTGAAAGTTGAGCTGAGAGATTTCCCCCAGGGTTTTCATGAAGTAAATTAGAAATAAAAAATAAGTCAGAATAATGAGACAAGTAGCACAATCCTGGCTGAACTAAGATGGAAAAGATAAAGAAAAACAGCAGCAGCCTTTACCCATGGGTGAAAACAAACAGTTTGTAGAAATTCTGTAAGTAATTTAAGCTTTCATACTGACTACTATGTCCAGTAGTGTTTTAGAAGTCCTGTTCCCAACAGGCTTCCACAGGGTCCAAGATGGTGGAAATAAGTCAGTTGTATTTTCAACAAACCTAGTGTCTATATTTATTCGCTGACAAAAGTATGAAAAAGTAAAGAAAATAAACATAGATAAATTTAGACACTCTAGTAAGAGTTCCAATAAGACAAAATGAAGAGAATGTAAGAAAGACAATGGTTGAAAAATAAGTGAAAATTTTCTAATGCCTGAAATGGCCATGAGTTTCCAGACTTACAGAGTCCACATAGTACAGAGTAGGAAAAATAGAATTAAGTCCATTCTTTGAACTTGTGTGAAACTCCAGAACTTTAAAGAAAAACAGATAACTTAAGAGATACTAATTATAAAACTCATGTTCTCTTTAATGAAGCAGTGATCTAAATAACTGCAGACTTCTTTTTAACTATTGATATCAAGAAACTAGTTAAAAAAACATTGAAGCCTGGATGGAAACTAATGCTTTCTCAGTTTTTTTTTAAATACCTTATTTATATATGAATTTCACATCTCTGTGATCTCTGGGGTTCACCCCCCTCCCTGACTGTTCCTATCCTGTCCCACCCCCCCCCCCAGGTTGTGTACTTCAATTTGGTTGTTAGCTTGTTTTGACTTTTCTTCATGGATTTTTGTTTATCTTACCCATGTCCCATTTAGTAGTGAAACCATTTGGTTTCTGTTTTTTGCTTTTTTACTTGTTTCTGCTAATATGAATTCTTCTAAGTCCATCCATGTTGTCATAAAATCATCTAATTTGTCATTTTTAATTGATGAGTAATATTCCATTGTGTATATATACCACATCTTTTTCATCCAGTCATCTGTTTTGGGACATTTTGGTTGCTTCCATGTCCTTGCAATTATAAGTAGTGCTGCAATAAACATCCGAGTACAGGTGTCCCTTTGTATTCACATTGAAGTCACCTTTGGGTAAATTCCCAGGAGAGCAATTGTTGGGTCAAATGGTAGTTCCATTTTCATTAATTTGAGGGCCCTCCATACAGCTTTCCATAGAGGTTGGACCAGTTTACATTCCCACCAGCAGTGTAAGAGTGTCCCCTTCTCTCCACATCCTCACCAACACCTGTTGTTGCCCATTCTTTGGATGTGGACCATTCTTGCTGGTGTAAGGTGGTATCTCATTGTGGTTTTGATTTGTATTTCCCTTGTTGCTAGTGACGTTGACCAATTCTTTTTTCCCCCTTTTTCTTTATTTATATATAAATTTTACAACTTTGTAATCTCAAGGGTTTGCCTCCCCCCCTCCCTCCCCTCCCTTCCCCCCAACGTTGACCAATTCTTAATGTGCCTGTTGGCCATTTGTATTTCCTCTTTGGAAAAATTTCTTTTTAATTCTTCAACCCATTTTATGATTGGGCTTCTTGTTTTGCTTTTGTTTAATTGTGTGAGTTCCTTGTGGATCTTTGTTATTAAAAATATGAAATGCTTTACGAATTTGCATATCATCATTACGCAGGGGCCATGCTAATCTTCTCTGTATCATTCCAATTTTAGTATGTGTGCTGCCGAAGTGAGCATGCTTTCTCAGTTTTATTGAATAATAATTGACACATATTACTGAATGAGTTTAAGTAGTATAGCATGATGGTCTAATTTATAATATTGTGAAATGATTGCAACATTAATATTAATTAATAATACTTATATATCTTATAACTGGAAGTTTAAATCTTTTGACCACCTATTCCAATCCCCCTTCCCCAACCCTCTGATAAAAGTGTGATCTCTTTGATTATGAGGTTTTGTAATTGTTTCAGATTCTACGTATAAGAAAGATCATACAGTATTTGTTTTTCACTTGTTTTGCTTAACATATGTTTCATACATACTTTCATAAATGGCAAGATTTCATAATTTTTAATGGCTGAATAATATTCACATATATGTAACTGTGTATATATACTTAAGTGTATAAACATATTTTCATTAATGTGCCTATCATGGAGTCATATGCTGTTTACATATCTTGATTATTATAAATAATGTTTTTATAAAATTAGAATACAGATATCTTTTTGAATTGGTATTTTCATTTCCTTTAATATATTCCCAGAAGTGGAATTGCCTTATATTATGGCAGTTCTATATTATTATTTTGAGCATCTTCCATATTTTTTTTCTATAATGGCTATGTTAGTACATTTCCATCAACACTGTGCAAGGTTCCATTTTCTCTACATCTATCCCAGCCTCTAATTATTATTTTAGTGATGTTCATTCTAACAGGCGGGAGTTGATATGTCATCGTGCTTTTAATTTGCATTTCCTTAATCACTAGTGATTTAGAACGTCTCTTTTTTATACCCATTTGTTTTTCTATATCTTCTTTGGTGAAATGACTTTGTCTTTTACTCTTGTCTGTGTGAGCTCTTTATATATTGTAGATATTAATCTCTTATTAGATAAATGATTTACCAATATATTCCACATTCTACAGGTTGTCTTTTAACATTTTTGATGGTTTCTATTGCTACTCAGAAACCTTCTCATTTAATGTGGTCTCATTGTTTATGTTTTAGCTTTTTGCTTGTGTTTAGGAGTCATATTCATTACCAAAACTCATGTCAAGAAAACTTATTTCTATGTTCTTTCTTAGGAGTTTCATGGTTTTAAGTCTTTCATTTAAACCTTTCATTCATTTCAAGTTAATTTTTGTGAGTGGTATAAGATAAAGATTCAGTTTCATCATTTTACATGTATATATCCAATTATTCCAGTGTCATTTACTGAGGAGATTATGTTTTCTTCAGCGAAGATTACTGACTGCC
Source organism: Uropsilus gracilis (assembly GCA_004024945.1). Taxonomy (NCBI): domain Eukaryota; kingdom Metazoa; phylum Chordata; class Mammalia; order Eulipotyphla; family Talpidae; genus Uropsilus; species Uropsilus gracilis. Next base: position 51,485 of record PVHY01005115.1, on the reverse strand, counting down.
TTGTCAAATATTTATTGACCATGTAAATAATTTTAATACCCAGCCCAAACATATTAAGTGCACACTTAAATATGTGCATTTTCAGACATTAGAGATTCAGAAATTCTACCACCAGAGATTCTTAACAAGAGAACTTCTAAACTATGTACTCCAAAAAGAAGACCATTAAATGAAGTAATGTTCACCAAGTATTTAATATTCTGTTAAGTCTACTTTTTCTCTACTATGAAAAGAGACAAAATATCTAGTACCATTCTTCTTTTCACCTTATTTCTGTCTTAAATGTAGATGTGATATTTGGAGGTATAAAAGGCATCTTGTGATAAGAAATATACAAAAAAAGTACTAAAAACCTGAAGAAATGTATATTCTGATGTTTTATCTACTGTATCTCTCCAACAATTAATCTATCATTTCTTTTTGTAAATAAAAGAAATTCCTTTTTATTTATGCCATTATTGATTTGGTTTGCCACTTCTTTTTTTCATGCGATACATTCATAAGTAACTTACTTCTCACTTCCCTTATCTCTAAATTATGCATTTTTAAGATTAAATAGTAGATTGGGTTACATTTTTCTAGTGCCTTATATATTTGCCAATAAATATTAAGCTCTTAATCCTCCAGATTGTAACCTGAAAACTATTTTCATTATATTTATATTCTCATTGCTTTAACAATTCATTCCAATTCATTGACTATTCATCAAATTCCAGTCTATGAGTTACATACTTTGATAATTGCTAACAGTAGTATAGAAATAAACACATGTTGAATAGATGAATAAAAACTAACTACTATACATAGGTCCATAGAAATTAATATTGAAAGTTACCTTGCATATTATCAATGAACCAATTAACTTTATTTTCCCCTGTATTTTAAAAATAGCATCTGCAATGTTGAAAAGAACATTACTATCTTTTACCATACCCCTAGCTCTTCTGAATTTTAACATTCAGCACATAATTTCTAATTCATCCTGAAGAGAACTATAAGTGGAGATGAAAAGTGAATTTATTATCATATCTCTATTGACACAGATTTTTTAAAATTTAAACTTACTTCAAAAGTTGTAAACTCTTTGAATTCCCAAACAAATAACCCCAAAACAGCATACACAGTATAGTTTTTTTGTTGTTATTGAAGGAATTCATACATAAGGATAGAATATGTTGCCAGTGTTTGTCTTTGAAAAGGAAGTGTGTCAAGGAAGTGGGAAAGGAAAGAACAAATGTTGATGACCCCAAACCCACATAAGAACATCATACACAAAGAGATATCAAAGGAGAGCCCATGCCCATAAAATAGAATTTGATGAATAGATGAGGTTATTGAAAAGAGTTTATAGAGGTTATAGAAAATAGCAAAATTTTGTTGTGTAGAGAAATCTTAGAGACTGTCACATTAAAAAAAAAAGCCTGTAAATAAAACAAAAGCAGAATTAACATCATGTTTCACACAAAAAAGCTCCAATTTTCCAAAACATAGGTAGGTGAAAAAGAAGATAAGTCGATGCTTAGTATCTCACAGTAATAGAGTATTTAAAATGAAAATAAGAATCTATCAGAAACGTATAGGAAGATCAGAAGCTTATGATCTTCCTGACACAGGTATTGTCTGGAAGAGCAGGAAAGTTATAACACATGCATAATAAATACTCAGGTGAGAAATGGTGACAGGTGCCTGCTGTGCAGGTAGTATCCTGAGCTAGTGTGAACATTCAAGATCTTCTTATTACCTGCATAGTCTTCCTTCTTACCGGTCATCTGCTCTGACCCAATTTCTGTCACATTTTGCTCCTTCTTTGCTTTTTATTCTGGTTTCTGGCTTTGGGAACATTTCTCCTAGCTGCTGTTTGTGTAAAAAGTTTCTTGAATGGAATGGAGTGACCAGAAGTGGGGACAAGGGGGGGGGGGAGCATCAAAAAAATTAATTAATTTTTAAAAAGAAAAAAAAATGACTGTATAACCTTTAAACAGGTTATTTACAAACTTCAAAATTTATAAATCAAGAATAAGTCTATGCAAACATCATTCTAAATGGCTAAAAACTAGAATCATTTCAATTAAGATCTAGATCCAGGCAAGGATGCCCACTCTCTCCATACTTTTTAACATTGTACTGGAAGTTCTGGCTAGGATAATATGTCAAGAGAAAGACATCAAAAGGATACAAATACAGAAGGAAAAGAACAATTGAAGCTATCATTATATTCAGATGATATGATTCTCAATGAAAAGTGACTTTATTATCCTATCTCTATGTAGAGAACCCCAAAAACTCTACAGAAAAACTACTTGAAACAATAAACCAGTTCAGTTAAGTAACCAGTTACAAAATCAACACACAGAAGTCAGTAACTTTCTTATATGCAAAAAGTCAAGCAGGAGAAGAAGAAATTAAAAAAAATATCCCACTTACCATTACATCAAAAAATATATTAAATACCTGGGAATAAACCTAACCAAACACATGAAAGATCTACACAAAGAAAACTTTAAAAAGCTGCAAGAAGAGATAGAAGAAAACATGAGGAAATGGAAAGACATTCTCTACTCATAGATTGGAAAAATTAACATCATCAAAATGGCCATTGTACCAAAAGCATTCAACAGATTCAATGAAATCCCTATAAAAATTCCAATGACGTTTTTTAAGAGATAGAACAAAAATTACTGAAATTCATATGGAATAACAAAAGACCTCAAATATCAAAAAAAGAGAGAATGGAGGTATTACTATTCCAGACTTCAAATTATACTACAAAGTCATAGTAATTAAAATAGTTTGGTACTGGTACAAAAACAAACAATCAGACCAATGAAAAAGAACTGAGTGCTCTGAAATAAAACCACACCTATGTAGTCAATCTTTGACAAAGGAGTGAAAAACTTACATTGGGACAAGGACAGACACTTTAATAAATGGTGCTGGGAAAATTGGGCCAAGACATGCAAAAAAAATGAACCAAGACAACTTCCTCACACCATGTACAAAAACCAACTCAAAATGGATAAAATACTTGGATGTAAGACCTGTAACCATAAGATACATAGAGGAAAGCTTGGGCAAAACCTATGAATTACACTTCAGAGATCCATTTCTGGTCACATGTACAGCTGGCAAAAAATGAAGGAAAACATAAACAGTTGGGACTACATCAAACTAAAAAGCTTCTGTACAGTAAAAGAGAGGACAGACAAAACAAAAAGAAACCCAACCGATTGGGAGAAAAATTTTGTCACCCACAAAAATGATAAGGGTTTGATAACACAGATCCATAAGGAACTCACACAACTTAGCAAAACAAAGCAAGAAACACAGTCAAAAAATGGAGAGAAGAACCAAAAAGACACTTCTCCAAAGACAAAATACATATGACCAACAGGTACATGAAAAAAATGCTTAGCATCAATAGCAATCAGGGAAACACAAATCAAAACCACAATAAGCTACCACCTTAACACCAATAAGAATGACCCACATCAAAAAAACAGGTAACAATAAGTGCTGGCTGGATTTGGAGAGAAAATAACACTTTTACACTGCTGGTGGGAATGTAAACTGGTCCAGCTACTATGGAAAGTGGTGTGGCAGACCCTCATATTATTGAAAATGGAACTACCATTTGACCCAGCACTTGTTCTTCTAATAATCTACCCAAAGGAGACATCAATACTTACACAAAGGGACACCAGTACTTGGATATTTATTGCAGTACTATTTATAATTGCAAAGACATGGATGCAACCCAAATGTCCCAAAACAGACTAATGGATAAAAAAGATGTGGTATATATACACAATGGAATATTACTTATCAATTCAAAGTGACAAACTTGATGAATTTGAGATAACATGGATGGACCTAGGAGAAATCATATTAGCAGAAACAAGTTATAAAGAAAAAGACAGACTCCAAATGGTTTCACTAATATATGGGGCATAAGAAAACAAACAAAAGGTCAGGAGGAAAAGTCAAAACAAGCTAACAACCAAACCAAAGTACACAACTTGGGGGGAGGGGATGCAGGGGTGAGGTAAAGGAGGAGAGGTGGTAGATGAATCCTGGGGAATACAAAGATATGAAATATATATAAATTATTTAATATTTAAAAAATAGTAAGGCTGTTACTGTATTTTTAGATCCAGAGAGAATAGGAATTAAAGAGATTACTAAAATTAAAAGGAAAGAGTCCAAGAAAAAACCTAGAGGAAAAAACAGAGAATTAATTTTGTTCATAAGATAATGCTCAATGTTTGTTGGACATGCTTTTTCAATGCCGGAAAAAAAAGTTGTATATATCAAAAACATTTTAAGAAACTCCTTAAAAATGCTTCCAGTATACTGGGACTTAATGATTATAGTATTTAAAATACTTAATGATTATAGTATTTAGAAAGGTCCCTTGGACTGTCACATTTGTTGTGGAAATTACCAATAGGATTTGTGCTAGTAAGGTGGCAGACACTCAATAAATATTTGCTGGTTGAATTAATAACACCTACAGAAACACACTACCTGGCAGTATTTCTCCCTAGGAAATGTGCTATGCACATACATAAATGCTTGTGTATGCATATGCTTTGGAAGGTTTTGAGTGTCTGCTGACAAAGCATATGGGAAAGAAAATGCCAAAAATCTGTGTCAACATTAAGAACTTGGAATTAAAAAGAAGCAAGGCTGCAGAGATAATAGAGGTGTCATGTGATGTGCAACTAGGAGACAGTGAGACAGGGGAATTGCATTTAGAAAGAACTGGGATGATGAAAAGTTTTCCTGTATAGCAAAAACATTAGGAAATGGAAGAGGTGAATAAAACGTAGAAATAAAATCAAGAGTACCAAGCTACAAAATGTAGGTACTTAGTAAATGTAGGTGAATAAATTAATGACTGACTGCTATGAATTTGTAATTTATTAAATTGAGATTTGGATTTAGAATTAGAAATCTTAACTTGTAGTTTTCTAACTATAGACAAGTCATAATCTCTTCTGGGCTTAGTTTTCTCAATTATGAAAATTGATTCGACCATCCATTTTGCAGACCACATCATCCTAAGTATACATAGTTTTGTCTGGCCACAGATTCTTGTGGGAAAAAATAATATATTTGAGAAAGTTCTTTATAAAACTGAAAATTATTTTCAAACATGTTATCTATAGAATTTATATGTATGTATGTGTGTATGTGTATATATACATCATGTGTTTGTGTGTGTTTATGTCTCTAGTTAAAATACTAGAATTGTAATCGGTGATTGAAAATGTATACTCAAGAAGACATCATTGACATTATTTCCTGTGTTACTGGAAACCTTAATATCAATTTTTAAAGAAAAGATATGATGGAGTGAGAACAAGGATAAAGATTATATTATGGATAGTAGTGGACATTATGTTTTCTTTTATAAAAAGAGAATACTACACTATGGTAATATGGGGTTATTATAAGAAACATAATTTGATATTAAGAAACATGTTCATTACTTATTATAACAACCAAGTAAAGGAGAAAATACTATGAATTAATGCAAAAAGAAATTGGTAAAATACAACATAAAACAAAGAAAAGGAATCACTGATCTTGAGAAACTACTCCTTTATATATTTTTAAACAAATGTGATATGTACCTCAAGGAGTCTGAAGTCACGTTATTTCTATATGCTATGCCTCTCTCTTCCTGCCCCCCAGGTACTATAGTAATGGAAAACTTACATCTGTTTTGGAAATCAGATTAAGTTTCCTGAGGAAGAAGTAATAAAGATGTGCCTTGAAGAATGGGGCAAGTGGGTCCAGGGAACATAAAAATCATATGAAGAAGTAGGTAATAGGCAATGGACCTGGAGAAGATAGCTAGAGGTATTTTGAAGAACTGGGAAGACCAGAATGGGAAAAGGCAGAGGGACTTCTGGTTATACCATGGCCCTAAAGTCCATAAAAATGAGAGCAGGGGTAAAATGGAGCTTAAGAACAAGGACAAAGCAATACAAAGAAATTCTAACCAAATATTGGAACCTGAAAAGTTGATACACAAATAAATACAGTTTCAATGGTTCACAGAAAGCTGAAAAGTAAGAGACTTAAAGTGTGAGTGTATAGGAGAAATAAAAAAATGGACTCCATTCTTTACACAAATTCTGAAATTTTTTCAGAGTTAGGGCACCACATGTGGGTAAAGTTGGTGTTGAAAAGCTGCAATTAGAAGCACAAACCCCACCTGGCTGTAGAAAACAGAAAGCTTCAGTGTTTCCAGAACACTGAACATTGGGACTTCAGGTAAATGAGAGAGGCAGGGAGGACTGTGTTAGTCACAAAATCCCCACTTCTCTGACATACCTCCAAGAACACCAGCAGCCTGGATTTTCTCCCCCAGCCAGAGACTAAAGGAGAACAAGCTGACTAAGTGAAATTATACACAAACACTGATACCTGGGAGTTCTCCTGGCCATGGACAAGCATAATCCATGCACACTGAACTTCCTATTGTCTTTTTAATGTCTCATTCTTGTGTATAAGAAAATAACCATGCATCACCAAGCATATGAGGAAAACCTCTTGTGCAAAAAAAGAGTTATTGGAAGTTGAAAATATGACAACAAAATGAAAATAGAAGAATTGGAAGATAAAATATTAGCTCAAGTTGGCAAAAGTTTGGAAAATACAGAAGAAACTATAATAAGAAGATAGGGAAAGCAGGCCCGGAAATCCACATACCCATGTTCTTTTCCTTAACCTTTTTTTCTGTTTTCAGTTTTTTTGTAGTGGGGTAAGTAAGAAAAATGACTATTTTAAAAAAGAAGAGGAAATGCCACATAAAAATACATCCATGTATACTATTTCTTAACTAAAATAGAATGTCATCTTTTGCGCATGAGAAGAATAACTTGAAATGCCCCTCTTATTCATTCATTCAACAACTATTATGGAGTCTCTACATGCGCCAAGCCCTGTGCTTGGCATTGTAATTACAAGAATTAATGAAGCAGAGCTAGCCTTCATGAATAATCATATAGCAAAGTAAATAAATAAGCAGAATAACAACAAAACAAAATAATTTTAAACATTGAACACAGTAGGTGTGGGAGGCCACCTTTGATGACACAGTTCAGGAAGTCTGACCTAAGACATCAGATTTAAGCTGAGAAAGAGTGAGTCATGTGAAGAGTATTGCAGGCCAAAGGAATACACTGTGATGTCTTGGAAAGTAAAAGAATATTTTAAGAATTGAACAAAGAACAATATGGTTGGAATAATGATGATGCATTGAGTGGAGTGAGTGACAAGACACAATGGTGTGACATGAAATAGGAAGATGGGATCATATAAAGCAGGGCAAGATTATATTATATTTATACCCTTACATGGTCATCCTGTTACCTTACTAGTATGTCACACAAGAAAACCTAACATTTAATAGTAGCTAATGGAATGGAACAGCTCTTGCTGTGTGTGGTACTATGCAAAGAGCATTCTATCTATAATCATTTATCTTCACAACATCCCTGTGAAGCAGGCATTCACATTAAATAACTTCCCAAAAGTCCAATAGCTAGCAAACAATTAACCTAGTGAAATTCAATTCAAACCTAGCTCAGAGTCTGTACTCTCAATTGTTATGTTCTACACTATAGCTTCCAAATGGACAATTGTCAAGTCCAAATAGTTAGGAGAGATTTCAACTAAGTCAGTTGCAGGTGTGCAGCCTGGGACTGCAAACTACATTTTAAAAGTTGATGATTCAAGTTAAAGAACTTTGGCTACAATAGGCTATCATAGGTAAATGCTGCAGTGAACATGGGACTGGAGATAACACTTTGTTATCCTGATTTTTATTCCCTCAGATACAAATTAAGAAGTGTGATTTTTGGATCATATGGATGACCTATTTTTAATTTTTGAGGAACTTTCATACCTCTTCCATAGTGGCTATACCAGTTAACATTTCCAACAGCAATAATCCAAGGCAGCTATTTTTCTCATATCCTCTAGAGCACTTATAACCCTTATCTTTTTTATGAAAAAACACTATAACAGCTGTGAGGTGATATGTCATTGTGGTTTAGGGTTTATTTTCATATTCCTGATATTAATATTACACAGCAATTTCCAATGTACCTGTTGACCATCCATATGTCTTCTGTGGAAAATGTGTATTCAGGCCTTTTGCCCATTTTTAAATCAAGTTACTTAATTTATTAGTAGGTTTCATAAGTTTCTATTTTTTCATATTAAACCTTTATTAAATATGTGATTTGCAAATATTTCCCCCATTTTATAGGTCCCCTTCTGATTTTGTTGCTTGCTTCTCTTACAGTTCAAATTTTTTTTTAACCCTGTCTATATATTTTTGTTTTTGTTGCTTTTGATTTTGGTGTCATATCCCCCCCCCCCAAAAAAAAAAGTAATTGCCAAGTCTTTTATGGAGTATCTTTTCTTCTATAAATATTTTTTCATCGAGATATAATTGACTTACAACTTTGTATTCATTTCTATATTTCCTTTTCCACCCTCTTCTCAATATCTCTACTGTCTGTATGTCAAAAATTTACCTCCTGTCTTCAGTTCAAGACTATTCAAATATTTGCCAACATCCCCCTCTTTGGATGTAAGTTATAAATGTATCTTCTAAAATTTAAAAATAACATAGCTCAACATTTAGCCTTTTACTATTACCTAGTAACTCATTTTTCTCTTAGAAAGTATCTCTTTTCAGGAGATGCTGGAAGTCACTAACACCAGCACCAGGCCTCTGGGAGGGTCCCTTGCAATGGTGCCTCTGCAGATCTGGAGAGCCCCCTTCACCCAGGTTCCTGAGGGAAAATGCCCAACCTTTCCCCCATCTCTGCCCAACCTTTCCCCCATCTAGGTGAGACACTGGAAGTCACTGGTGCCAGCACCAGGCAGCACCAGTGCAAATTAGTAAACTAAATTATAGATCTACTTGCAATGTGGAAAACACTACTATCATCATGCCGACTAACACCAGAGCCATGGTTTCTCAATAGGTAGAAAAAATCAGAAAGCAAAACACAGTAAGAAGAAAAACTATAGACAAGCAAGGAAGCCCTACAGCAAATAACTCATCACCACTAAAGAAAAGACAACTCCAGAAAACATCAAGGAAGACACTGAAGAAATGATGTGTATCTAAGACAAAGATTCTAACATCAACATGTGAAATGCATTCCAATAGATAAGAGAAGAATCTGAAAAAAATGACAGCAAAATGATAGAAGCATTTAATGCACAAAGGGAAAAAATAGAAAACTATAAAAAAAGAAAGCATCAATATCTATAACCTAATCAATGAACTGAAGAATTAAAATGAATCCCTAAAAATGAAGTTGAAGGAGACCCAGGATTTAAGGGTTGCAATAGAGGAGCTCAAAAATGCACAGAAAAGCCAAGGAAGTGGATTATATGAAATAGAAGAAAGAATCACCACACTTGAATATACAGAAATAGAGAGGACAAAGAAAAAAGAGAGAGAGAGAAACAAAGAAGACTGAAGAAAAGCTCAGAGATATGTCAGATTCCTTAAAGAAAAGAACCATAAAAATAATAGGAATCCCAGAAGAACAGACAAGTCATGGGAACTGAAAGACTTTTCAATGCAATAATAGAGAACTTCCCAAATCTGAAGAAGGAAATGCAAATAGACATACAGGAAGCCAAAAGGACACCAAACTACTTTAATGAAAGAAACAACACAGCAAGACACATCATCATAAAACTTCCAAGAACCAAAGATAAGGAAAAATAGTGAGAATGGCTAGACCAAAGAAACAAATAACCTACAAAGGAAAACCCATTAGACTGACCTCAGATTTTTCTGAAGAGATACTCCAGGCAAGGAGAGAATGGGGTCACATCTGAAAAAAACTCCAAGAAAAAAAAGTGCCAGCCAAGAATACTCTACCATGCAAGGCTATCCTTCCTCTATGAAGGAAAAATTAGAAGCTTCTCTGACAAGCAAAGTCTCCAGAAATTTGCTACCACTAAACCCCCACTCCAAGAAATTTTTTAGGAGGCCTCAAGATCAAAACCATAAGAAGAGCAAATAAAACAAGCAAAAAAAGAAACCATTGAAAACCCCAAAATGACAACCAGGAAACTGTTAGAATCTCAAACATCAATAATAACCCTAAATGTCAATGGTCTAAACTAAGCAATCAAAAGACAAAGAGTTGCACTGGATCAGAAAGCAGAACCCAACATTCTTCTGCCTCCAAGAAACACAACCAGTCTCTAAGGATAAGCATAGACTGAAGGTGCAGAGATGGAAAACTATACTACAAGTAAATGACCCCCACAAGAAAGAAGGGGTTGCCATTCTTATATCAGACAGAGCAGACTTCAAATTAACAAACTTGACAAAAGATAAAGACAGCCACTACCTAATAGTTAAAGGGTCAGTCCATCAAAAAGATATAACAATAATCAACATATACCCACCTAATGAGGGAGCACCAAAATTCATAAAACAACTACTAGTGGACCTGAAATCAAATATTGGTGGGAATACATATGTGGAAGGAGATTTTAACATGCCACTCTCAACAAAAGACAGACCAACAAAACAGCAACTACACAAAGACACAAAAACTTTAAAGGAAGATTGGACCTAATAGATATATACAGGACAAATGGACCTAATAGATATATACAGGACAGTGCACCCCCAAGTAAAAGAATACACATTCTTTTCAAATGCACATGGTTCATTCTCTAAAATTGACCATATATTAGGCCACAAGACAATCCTGAACAAATACACAAAGATTAAAATAATGCCAACCTTTTTCTCTGACCATAAAGGCATCAAATTAGAAATCAACAATGAAAAGAAAGTAAGGAGAGTAAATACTACATGGAGACTGAGCAACAGGGTTTCGGAAGGTCACTGGGTAAAAGAGGCAATCCAAGAAGAAATTAAAACCTACATGGAGGCAAATGACAAAGATGACACAACATTCCAAAATGTGTGTGATGCAGCAAAAGCAGTATTAAGGAAAAAGTTCACAACAATACAGGCCCAAATAAAAAGAATTGAATTGAAACAGCCCTAAGAAATACTCTAATCCCCCAACTTGAGAACCTAGAAAAAGAGCAACAAAAAATCCAAAACCTAACAAAACACAAGAAATAACAAAAATAAAAGCAGAGATTAATGAAGTAGAAACCAAAAAGGCTATCGAGAAGATAAATAAAACCAAAAGCTGGTTCTTTGAAAAATAGGTAAAATTGATAAACCCCTTGCAAAGGGGTTTACAAAGAAGAGAGAAAACTCAAATAAACAGGATCATAAACAAAAAAGGGAGATATTACAGCAGACCCAGCTGAAATCCAAAAGATAATTAGAGACTACTATGAACATCTATAACGCAAACAAATACAGCAACCTGGAAGAGATGGACAAATTCCTAGAACAATACAGCCATCCAAAATTGAATAAAGAATAAATAGAAAACTTAAACAGGTCAATCACAAGCAGTGAAATTGAGGCAGTCATTAGAACTCTCCCTAAAAACAAGAGCCCCAGTACAGATGTTTTCACAAATGAATTCTACCAAACTTTCAAAGAGGAACTAACATTGGTCCTGGTGAAACTCTTTCAAAAACATGAGAAAGAAGGAAAGCTACCAAATATCTTCTATGAAGTAAACATTACACTAGTTCCAAAATCAAATAAAGATAGTGCAAAGAAGAGAACTACAGACCAATCTCCCCAATGAACACAGATGCCAAAATTCTAAACAAAATCCTGGCAAACCAAATCCAACATTTATAAAAAGAATTATCCATCATAACCAAGTGGGATTCATGCCAGGAGCATAGGGATGGTATAATCTATCACATCAACAAAGAGAAAAACAAAAACCATGTCATCAATAGATGTGGAAGAAGCACTTCAATAAAATTCAGCATCTTTTCATGATGAAAGCCCTGGAAAAAATTGATATAAAAGGAACATACCTAATAAAATAAAATCTATATATGACAAACCCACAACAAATATCATCCTCAACAGGAAAAAAACTGAAATCATTTCAATTCAGACCTGGATCCAGGCAAGGATGCCTGCTCTCTCCACTCATTTTCAACATAGTTCTGGAAGTCCTAGCTATGGCAATAAGACAAGAGAAAGACATAAAAGGAATGCAAATAGGGAAAGAAGAAATAAAACTATTATTATACGCGGATGATATGATACTCTATGTAGGGCCCCCAGAAAAATCAACAGAAAAGCTAATTGAAATAACAAACCAGTTCAGTAAGGTAGCTGGATACAAAATCAACACACAAAAATCAACAACATTCCTATATACAAAGGATCAATCAGAAGAAGACATTAAAAAAAAAAACACCTCATTTACCATGGCAAAAAAAGAAAATTAAATACTTGGGAATTAGCCTAACAAAAGAAGTAAAAGACCTATACAAAGAAAACTAGAAAACATTCTTAAAAGAAATAGAAGTTGATGTTAAAAAATGGAAAGACATTCCCTGTTCATGGATCGGAAAAGTCAACATTATCAAAATGGCCATACTACCAAAGGCAATCTACGGATTCAATGCAATTTCTATAAAGATCCCAATGACATATTTTAAAGAGATTGAACAAAAATGACTGAAATTCATATGGAACAACAAAAGACCCCAAATAGCCAAAACCCTTTTGACAAACAGAAGAGAGAATGGAGGTATTGCTATTCCAAACTTCAAACTGTACTACAAAGCCATACTATTTAAAACAGCATGGTACTGGTACAAAAACAGACAGACAAATGGATCAGAGTCAAATATCCACAAATAAAATCACACATATATGGTCAACTAATCTTTGACAAAGGGGCAAAAAACATACTATGGAACAAGGATAGTCTCTTCAGTAAATGGTGCTGGGAAAACTGGATCAAGTCATGTAAAAAAATGGACTAGGACAACACCCTCACACCCTCTAAAAAAATCAACTCAAAATGGATAAAGGGCCTGGAAGTGAGACCTACAGCCATAAAATACATAGATGAAAATGTGGGCAAAAAACCCTTCATGAATTTAATCTCAGAAATCCATTTTGGGAAACAACTATGGCTAGCAAAAAATGAAGGAAAACATAAACATCTGGGACTATATCAAACTAAAAAGTTTCTGTTCGGCAAGAGACAATAAACAAAACAAAAAGAAACCCAACCAACTGAGAGAAAATTTTTACCCTCCAGACAAGTGACAAGGGTCTGATAACAAAGATCCACAAAGAGCTCCTATAGTTCTACAAACACAAAATCCGGTCAAAAAATGGGGAGAAGAACTAAAAAGACATTTCACTAAAGAGGAGATACAGATTGCTAATAGGAATATGAAAGAATGTTCCACATCACTAATAATCAGGGAAATGCAAATTAAAACCACACTGAGATACCATCTTACACCAGTAAGAATGGCCCATATAAATAAAACGGACAACATGTGTTGGTGCAGATGTGGAGAAAAAGGAACTCTCTTACACTGCTGGTGGGAGTGTAAACTATTCCCGCCACTATGGAAGATGGTGTGAAGGCCCCTCAAACAATTGAAAGTGGACCCTCCATTTGACCCAGCAATCCCACTACTGGAAATCTATCCAAAGGACATGAAAACACTAATTCAAAAGGACCCCTATACGTGCATGTTTATTGCAGCTCTGTTTACAATTGCCAAGATTGGAAACAAACCAAATGCCCTATTCCGACAATTGATGGGAAAAACTGTGGTATATGTCCATGATGCAATACTACGCATCAAGCAAGGAGGACAAACATGTCATTTGCAGCAACGTGGATGGAACTAGAAAGTCTCATATTAGCAGAAATAAGCAAAAACGAAAAAGAGAAATACAGGATGACCTCACTTATATGATGGATATAGGGAAAAACAAACAAACAAATAAGAAAAAATAAAAACAACCAATGGGACCGAACAATGGAATGAGAGAGGAAGAGGGAGAAGAATATGGGGAAGGTGAAGGGCACAAAAGAGTAGTATGGTTAACCGGTATTAGGAAGTGGGAAAGCCCTGGGGTACACAATAATGTAATATAAATATAAATACACATATATATGCAAAAATGTAAATTAAATTAAAAAAAACATCACAGAGATAGTTGACATTCTCTGTGGATATCTCTTCTATCCTATTCCCCATTATACATTCCCAGAAATAATAATCAGTACATTGGATTTGATGTTTGCCATTCCAGTGGTATTTAAAACTTTTAAATCACACATCAGTAAATAATATGACATTTTGCATGGTTATAATTTTGTAATTATTGCATTGTAATATGTACACCTATCTATGTAACTTGCTTTCTTCCCCCCCAAAAATTTTAAATAAATAAATAAAAAGGAAGCATCTCTTTTCAGTGACTTTTGAATCAGAGAATATTTGTCTAAATTCCCAGTCTGTTCTTTACCCTCTCTCTTTAAAACTGCATCCCGTGCTGTGTTGTACACATACATGAGGGTGTTTCTGAGGGCAAGGACAGCTCTCTGATTTCTGGTTTCTGAAAACTGCAAAGCTTTCTAGTTGACTAATCCTCTCTAGGATGTAGTATCTCTCTTTCCTGAGCCCAGGAATGTGGGGACCTGTAACAGGGGTTGTTAGGGAAATCTATCGAATGTTCAAGCACAGAAGGACTGAGCAGGAGCCTGACCCCCAAGACCGAGTCTTCATCACCAGCACCTTGTGGGTGACAGTTGATGGATGGGGATAAAGTTGTCAGGGACTATTTTGCTAAACGTAATGAAGTGCAGTTCATTTACAACTGTACAGAAGTTACTAGCAAGACTATATAGCACTTCTGGGGATAATGTATCTACTAGGGATTTTCTAATTGATTAATAACCTCTGACACCCTGTCTAGATTAGGAGCAAGGGTCAGAGGGACCAACGATAGGTGTGGAAAAGGTATAGCTGAACCAGACCATTTCAAGATTGTAGAAGGATAGGTGTCCGGAAACGACCTCTACTAAATCTAACTCTCTGCCCATTTTGGTTTAGTATCTCACATGTTTTATAGGGACTATTTTCACTGTTCTTCAGTTATGAATGTTTTATATTATCATTTTAATTTTTTTCTCAAGGAGTTTCTTCAAAGAATCTTTATACCTTTCTAAATGTACTTTTTTTGGATAAACTTTTATTAGTGACTTCTGACTTAATTATGATGTGACAAAGACAAGCATTTAAGCAATGCTTTTTTTTGGTAATTTGCTTAATATTTACATATTGCATATTATATACTGAGAAGTTATGTGTATTTCTATAGTTTGCTGCAGGGTCTATTTTATTGTGTACTTTATATCATTCATTTACATGTTTTAAAAAATGTATTTTTATTACTGAGGTAACATTGATTAGCAAGATTGCTGTGATTTGGATCTTGCCCTTCAGATGTTGCTGCCATACCACAATCACCACAAAATGCCTTTGTGATTCACCTTCCTGCAGTCCATTCCCCCTCCTCCTGCCTCCCCAGGCCCCTTGGTAATCTCAGTTCTACAAATTGCTAGTTTGCTAATGGTTTGGTTTTATCTGATCCTATGTTTTGTTTCTCTACAGTCCACACATAAATGATACCATCTAGTATTTGTCTTTCTTTTTCTGATTTATTTTACTTATAATCCCCTCCAGGTTTATCCATGTTGTTGCAAATGGCAAAAATTAATTTTTAATAGCTGTTCAATATTCCCTTGTGTACATATACCACATCTTCCTGATCCACTCATTGGTTTATAGGTTGTTTTTGTAGTTTGACTACTTATATTCACAGATTTTTTAAAAATGTGCTTGATTTGTCTTTAATCAATAGATGTATAATAAAAATTTTCACTATGATAGTGTATTTTACACTTTTTGTAGTTCAATCAATTCCTGATTTATATAATTTGACCATACTTCGCTGGATACATAATATGGATATATATGTGTTTGGATATTTAGAGAGATTTAAATATACATATATGGCTAAAATTGTATGGTTTCCTGGTAAATTGAACTTTTCATCATTATGTAGTTATATGTGACACTAGTAAATTTCTTTGTGTAAACACCTATTTTGTTTCAAATTACTATAGCTACTTTGGTTAACTTTGAATTTTCTTATTACATTTCCTATTCTTTTATATTTAACCATATTGAGCCCCATATATTTTTCCTCCTGTAAATAATATTGGGATACTTTTTGCTTCACAGTGTAATAATCTATATTTAACTAAATTTATTAATTTTAGTTACTAACACAGTCGGACTTATTTCTACTAGAAGACAATACCATGTGTGTCTCATCTGTTTCTGCACAACCTGTAAGAGTGGCACTGAACATCTTTGTTCCAAACTATCTTTTCAAGGATTTTTGTGCAGTGAACAGCTTCAGAAAGGAGAGATAATATGTTCTCTGGAGCAAAGGGTAGTCTTACTGGAAGAGAGAGAAGGCATTTCTCTTCAGGGCAAATAGCAAACCAAAATACTTGCTATTATTTATAAAAGACTTAGGTTTTTTAAGCTCAAGGTTCCTCTGCTGTAACATATCCCACTTCATGTGCAAGTATCATTTGGCCGTCTTCTTGTCACATTGTGGGAATTGTGGCTTGCAGTACAGCTCAGGCATAAAACTACTGATGCACTGGCTACGCCTGTGGGTAATAAATCATCTCCTGTCTTTGACCCAGGATTCATGTGTCTTGTACCAGCAATAGTGAAACTGCAGGCTAACTGGTTAGCTTATAGGTAGGGTAAAATCTCAGACTCCTCAAAATCCTTGACAATTATGACTTCCCCCTCCCTTCCCAGTTTGTTTAGCCCAATTTCTCTCCTTCCTTCTTTGCCTTGTTTTAGGTCAGTTAGGTACTCCTTTCCCTTTCCCTTTCTACTGGTTTGAAGATTAAATACTCTATTTCTCCTCCGGGTACTTAGAAAAATGCTATGGACATGTATGCTATTAGTATTCAACATTTATCCTATCACAAGTTAGGCATCATCTGTACATTTCATAGTAACCATTCTTAAAATTTGCTTGCATATTAACTAATTTATTAACTCAATGTTTCTTCTTACTTAAGTCTTCCTTCTTACATTAACTTCTTAGTGAAATTAAAAAACACCAAAATTAAGAGAATATTTTACAAGCAATTGCAGAAAAGCAGAAAATTAACTTTAAGTTAATGAAAAATAAACATGAATTCACAGATACTGGAAACCCATTTCTACCCATGTAAATAAAAATACAAAGTGATATATGCTGACTAAACTGACTCTGGTGATCATTTCACAATATATACAATATTGAATCATTGTGTTGTTACCTTAAACTAATGCTATGTTGTGTGTCAATTATATCTCAATAAAATAAAAATAACTCATGCT
This sequence comes from Uropsilus gracilis, assembly GCA_004024945.1. NCBI lineage: Eukaryota > Metazoa > Chordata > Mammalia > Eulipotyphla > Talpidae > Uropsilus > Uropsilus gracilis. The sequence continues at coordinate 34,073 of PVHY01005115.1, read as the reverse complement.
TTCACATGGATCTGAAAATATCTTTTCAGACTGTGTTCATCTGATAATAACTTTATTCAGTCCTTACTTTGATGTTTTACTATTAATCTGATTATCTTTCTTTTAAAAGTGGTCTCTCCTGTTATTTTTTAATTTTTTTCTTCATATTTGTAATTTTTGTTTTGTAATTTGTAATTTCATATACATATACTATACACATACATACATTATAGATGCTATATATTATATATATTATATATGGCATCTATAATGTATATATAGCATCTATATAGCATCTATAATGTATGTGTATAATATATGTATATGAAATATACATATATATATAGTCTAAGCACAAGCAACTTTCTTATTTATATGCTTTAGCATATGTTGGGCTTCCTGTCTATAAATTCTAAGTTTTATAACAGGTCTGAAAACTCATGTCTTGATTTTTGCTTCCTTCTTGTTCTGTTTTCTCATTTTGAAGCTGATTAAATATATTATCTATTAAGTCTTACTTTAATCATTAATGCAGCAACTATTATAAATTATAATATATAAATAAAAATATAACAAATAAGTAAATGCAGTAATTATTATAAATTATTATAAATTAATGCAGCAATCTGAGTAATTTCTTTAGATTCATCCAATTCATAATCTTTTCAGCTATGTCTAATTCACTTTATAATCCATCCAATGAGCATTTAAAAATTATTGTTGCTGACAATTTGATTATTTTATGAAATCTTTTCTTAGTTTCTTAGTTTTCTTTCATATAAAATTTCTATTTTTTAAGAGTGGCTCCACCTACAACTTGTTGAAATAGGGAGATTTGTGTCGTCCTCTAGCCTAAACACAGCTAAAAAGAAAATAAAACTGTTATAAAATTTACTCAAAGGAGTTTTTAGAGGTTTGTTGACAGAGATGGGGAATTTCCTGTCAAGGTTTTGTGCTGAGCTGTTGATTTGTTGTGGGGCTGGGGAAAGAAGAGACTAAGGTAACAGTGGTTCTGGTCAGCGGGGTAGTCTGGGATTCTGCACTGATGTACCTACAAGATGAAGCAAATGTTTCCAAGGAGACTTTTTGGTGAGGTGTGTAACAGATGGGTGCACCCACATGCACGGCTGAAGGTTTGGTTGCTGGAAGTTTGGTGTCTGGCAGAGGGGCCACAGAAGCCTGACTTCTGTCCCAGATGAAAGACTTGAGAGGGAAACTTGGCACTGAACAAAGCCACTTTGGAGTCAGTGGCAAAGTCCACAATAGGTGGAGAGGTAAGAGAGATCACTTTCTATTACCTACATAAAAAGCCAAGTGAAGCTGCACTGTAACTTGCAATCTAGGCCCCTGCTTGACTATAGTCTTTGCTTGGTGACCTGCTTGATGACCAGGTAGTGTTCCCCCACAATGCACAGCAACCTGTGTCTAGCTCATTGTGCCTTGTAAATCACATGAGGCACCTCTTGTCTGACAACTCAAGGTTGGTGGAGCATATCCTACATTACAGATTGGAACAAGGGAATTAAAGATCCCAAAATACTGAAGAGAGCTTGATAAGAAAATATAAACACAAAAGTTATCTTTCTGCCTGGAACAGCTGTCTCATTCCTCACCAGGACTCAATTTAAACTACGGGCCCAGACATAAGGAAATGGAAAGACATTCTCTGCTCATTGATTGGAAGAATTAACATAATGAAAAGGTCCATCTTACCAAAGGCAATCTACAGATTTGATGCAATACCTATAAAAATCCCAATGACATTTTTAAAGAGATAGAACAAAAATTACTGAAATTCATATGGAATAATAAAAGACTTTAAATATCAAAAAGCCTCCTGACCAGAAAAAAAGAGAATGAAGGTATTACAATTTCAAACTCCAAACTATACTACAAAGCCATAATAATTAAAATAGGTTGGTACTGGTACAAAAACAGACAACCAGACCAATGGAATAGAATTGATTGCCTGGAAATAAAACCACACATATATAGTCAACTAATCTTTGACAAAGGAGTGAAAACTTACATTGGAACAAAGATAGCCTCTTCAATAAATGGTGCTAGGAAAACTGGACTAAGACATGCAAAAAAATGGACCAAGACAACTCCCAGTGTACAAAAACCAACTCAAATGGATAAAAGACTTAGATGTCAGACCTGAAACCATCACATACATAGAGGAAAGCTTGGTCAACCCCCTCCATGAATTACAATTCAGAAATCCCTTTCTGGATGGCAAAAAAATGAAGGAAAACATAAACAACTGGGACTACATCAAACTAAAAAGCTTCTGTACAGCAAAAGAAACAACAGAAAAAAGCAGAAGTCCAACCAAATGGGAAAAAATGCTTGCCCTCCACAAGAGTGATAAGGGTTTAATAACAAAGATCCAAAAGGAACTCACACAAATAAACTAAAACAAAACAAGAGGCCCCCCCAAAAAATGAGGAGAACTAAAAAGATACTTCTCCAAAGAGAAAATACAAATGGCCAATAGGCACATGAAAAATTGTTCAATGTCACTAGCAATAAGGGAAATGTAAATCAAAACCACAATGAGATACGACCTTACACCAGTAAGATTGGTCCACATCCAAAAATGGGTAACAAGTGCTGGTGGGATATGGAAAGAAAGGAACACTCTTACACTGCTGGTGGGAATGTAAACTAGTCCAACCACTATGCAAAGCTGTGTGGAGGACCCTCAAATTAATGAAAATGAAACTACCATTTGACCCAACAATTGCTCTCTTGGGAATCTACCCAAAGGAGAGCTCATTGTGGGTACAAAGGGACAACTGTACTCAAATGTTTATTGCAACACTATTTATAATTGCAAGGACTTGAAAGCAACCCAAATGCCCCAAAACAGATGACTGGATGAAAAAATGCGGTATATATACACAATGGAATATTACTCATCAATAAAAATGACAAATTTGATAATTTTTTGGTAACATGGATGTACCTAAATGAAATCATAGTAGCAGAAACAAGTCAAAAAGAAAATAAATCAAATGGTTTCAATATTATATGGGATACTGGAAAAAAATTAACAAAGCCATGAGGAAAAGTCAAAACAAGCTAGCAACCAAACTAAAGTACACAACTTAGGGCAGGGGGGAGAGGGTGGAAACAGTCAAGGAAGGTGGGGGGAGGGTGAATCCCTGGAATTACAAAAATGTAAAATTTATATATAAATAAAGTATTAAAAAAATAAACATATGGGTCCAGCTTACCCTTCTTCTCCAAGCTGACACCAAAAAACTAAAATAAACTAATTCTACACTGCTCCAAATGTGAAAAAGCAAATAAGTCAACACATATGCTTAAGAATCAGGGGCCATTTGAATACAAAATGGAAATGCAGAAAAAGAAAAAGAGTGAAAGCATGATGTATATAAGAAAAAAAAGTACTTAACCAACAAATATTTTAGAATAACAATTTTTTAAATACTAAAGAGGTACTAGAAGAACAGTCAAACACAGAAAGCCAGGTGCAGAAACTTAGAAAAGAGACCAAGGAACAAAAAGAGTTCTTCACTAAAAACATTAAGGATATTAAAAGGATAAGAATGAGATGTGGATGAAATGAAAATAGATACAGAAACCATTTTTGATTTAGTTAAAGTGATAAAAGAGAGAATTTCAGAAATGGAAGACACAACTGTTCAGATGATTGTTCAGATGATAAAATGGCATAAGAGAGAAATAAGATTTCAGAAAAATGAAGAAATTTTGTAAGAAATATCATACTCGATTAGTAACGGAAACATAGGATAATGGGCATTTTAGAAGAAGAAGAGAAAGAGAGAAGGGAATACACATCCCATTCACAGAAATAACAGATGTCCCAAATCTAAAGAAAGAAAGAAATATGGTCTCCACAAAGCAGAAAAAAACACCTATTTTTAAATGCAAATCAACACATCACTGTTAAATTATTAATATTTCAAGATAAAAAGAACAAAAATTGTAACATGTAAATATGTCTGATTAGACTATCATCATAGTTTTTGCAGTTCCTCTCCAGCTTAGTAAATAGTGGAACTAAGGGTTCACGATCTTAGAAAACAAGAACAAAAACTTACAACCAAGAAAATTTTATTCTGCAAGATTATAATTCAAGAAGGTGAAATAAAGTTTTCCCAGAAAAAAACTAAACAAATGGTATCTACCACTACCAGACCTGCCTGACAAGAGTGTTGAAATTCTCTTACTAGAAAAAAAAATCACATCTTGAGCAAAGTAACAGCTGTGTTCATTAAATTTTATAGACTCACAAGTGTTCAAAAGAATATAGACTCACAAGTGTTCAAAAGAATGTGAACAACATCAAAACACTAAATGGGGGAAGAAAAGGACAAAATCTGTGTAATTAAGTGATGATGAGTCAATATCAAGTCATAAAAAATTTTTTAGACTTAGAAAGTTTGATATGACCCTCACGGTAACCACAAAGCAAAAATGTAGAAAAGAGACCATGAAAGAAGAAAGAGAGAAATCTAGAGAACCATTAGGGATAGTCATCAAAATGAACAAGCAGAGAGAAAAAAATGGAAAAAGAGACAACAGAAAGATAAAACAGCTAAAATGTAAAAAATAGACTAGTAGTATGTTTCATATCTCAATACTTACCTAAAATTTGAATGACCTAGACTCATCATTTAAAAGACACAGAAAGACATATTGCATGAAAAACAATCAGTCCTCTCTATGTTGCATACAAGAGGTTCATTTAAAACCTAGAGATAAACAAAAACTTAAAGTGAAAAGTTGGTCCGAGTTACTTAACACCATTAACACAGGAAAAAAAAAAAAGCAGGAGCTGTTATTCTCACATCTGACAATTTAGATTTTTTTTACCTGATGACCAGGAAAGGTCATCAAGAACATCAGTAATAATCAAAGGAACAATTCATCAAGAAGATATAGCTGTCATAAATATTTATGTACCTACTACAAGGGCACCTACTTATATAAAATAACCATTAATAGATCTAAAACAACACCTTGATAAAAACAATAATAATCTGAAATTCCAACACACCATATAAATAAAAGGATAGACCATAGGGCAGAAAATTAACAAAGAAATTCAAAAGCATTAAATGAAGAATTGAACCAACCCTTCTCTCTTCTTCCATGAAGCTGCCACTACCCCTTTGCTGGTTCTTAGAGTCTCCAAACCATCAGTTTGGTTCCTGGCAGCGTAGAACCAGTATGTGTTGTTCCTGCTGTCCAGTGGTGGTGCCTGGTGGCATCCTGGATTATGTCTCCAGCTGATTTATATTCCATATTTCCACCAAGGAAAGAGACAATGTTATCTGAGTATGTTTTTAGCTTGAACTTGTCCTTTGATTTTAGTTGAATTTCTACATGCAGAACAGGATTACTTTACTATGGGATCAAAGAATTTGCTAAAACTGTCTTCACTCATTGTCCATTTTTGCTACCTCAAGGTAAAGATGTGGAAAAAGTTTTGGGTGAATGGAAGGAACATAAATGGGAGTACCAATACATGGTGTAATTATTCTTAATGAGACACTTGAAAATTACTATTGGTCCAGGGGTACCTAGCAATGTTGGATTGAGAATGAGAATTGCCAAAAGGAAAAGTAAATTTCAAAAAAGAAGTTTCCTGTGATTTTGCTGTAGAGAAGTCTTTAAAGAAACTAGTTCTCATATCAAAGACTGTATTTGTAAGAATGATTACATAAACTTCAAGTGAATAACCACCTTGCTTATTGATGCATAACACAACATTTAACTACCAAACCAGAAGAGAAATTCAGAACATTGAGTGGCTCTCCATTGAGAAGTTGCCCCATCATAGAAATGATGTTACCTCATAATCCAAATTGACTTGGCACCTAAAATTTTTTATGGCCATTCTTTTAATCAAATTAGTGGGGGACTGTTTCTGAAGATTTGGAGATTCCTCTAAAGGTGACAATGGATTTTCCTTGGCTGGTAGTGAAATCAGGTCAAAAGGGGTAGACCAACCAACCAACAAGTCACAGGAGAAAAAGCAGCACTTTTAAAATGCAGCTTCTGCCACCCAAGTTTCCTCAGGTTTGTACCATCCACATGTAGTATTTGCCATCAAAATGCAATTTAATAACAGGGCTTTATTTACAAAGGAATTTAACAGGGAAAACAAAAAATCCTTCAAGCCACAAGTGGCCAGTTAACTTACCCCAGTCACCATTTTTAGTCCCAAAGTTCCCAAAGACCATGATGGTACCCCTTTACCCCTCCAAATGTCTTCTTTTAATGCTCCTCTCTCCAGTGTTCCGAGCTGCTCTGCTTCTCCAAGGTGTTTCAAATTTCTTCAACAAATGCTGGTGCAAAAATCATCTTTCCAAATCCCTATCTCCAGGTACCAGCTCACTATGCCACCTTGCTACGGTGCAACACTCTCCACACTGGCCACTCTTCTACAGACCATCTTCTTGACACCACCAGCTCACTCTTCCAAGGGGCTTCTGCTCTGCCTGGTCACTCAGGCTATTGACCCACCATTCTCATGTCTCTCCTCTCCCAAAAGTCTCTCCTGTCTATCCCTGCTCCTTTTCTTTTTTCTCCTCTTTTTTTTTTACTCCTGAAAACCAGAAGCTCCAACCAATTTACTTTCACACACCCTCTTGGTGTTTCATTTTCTCTTCCTGACTAGGGATTTACAACAAAGTAAAAGAAGGGAGTACCTTTATCATGTTTAGGCCATCTTTTACCTCTGTGGTTTTCAGACAGAGCTAATACCATCAATGCCTAAATTTTAATATTGCCCATATTGGAGTCCTGGCTTAATATTGCCCATATTTGGGGTTTGCCTTCAGTAGCATACCAGTTAAGCCCACTGTAGAAAAATTGAGTAGAACCAAATTCCTCATAGGTTCTCCTGGTGACTAATGAGTAAAGTATAGTCAGTCATTGTAGCAAAAATTGTATGATGACTATTCTAAAATGTCTGATCTTTTAAAGGCAAGGAATCAAAGTAAGAGGGAAAATGGCAGAAAACAGTATTAAGCTTCATCTAATCAAATGAGATGAACAAATGAGATCAACAGCCACAAACCAAGTAGTAGAATATCTTGATGAAATGTGAATAAACAAACTTCATTCACTGAAACTTCAGACTAAATTTGAAAAATGTTTTTATAACTTGCACAGTGAAGACAAATTACTAGAACATGTGGAGGGACAGACTGCGACATGATGATACAAATTCCATAAAACTGTGGCAATTCAATCACATGTGAGAAACAGACCCTCCACTATGCAGAGGCTTCTTACTTTTGGGTAATGACTCTGAAACCACTTGAGAGCTGAGAGTTGCACAGAGGCAGTAGGCAGATCTGACTTAGAAGTAATCCTAAAATGCACACCCCTGGGTGGAGACTTAAGATGGTAATGAGATATGAGACATATGAAAAAGCAGTAACCTGCTGGCTCATACCCCAGTGTAGCTCAGCATGTGACACTTCATGACACTTCCTACCGCCTCACTCTGGTATTCCACAATATAAAACCAGAAGCCCCAGTCCTCACAGGTTGGCAGAGTGACTGAGGGCAGTTGTAGTCCCTTCCCTATCATGTGATCCACAGCAAACCTTCCTTGCTTGCTAGGAAAACAAAGAAATGTTGAGTCAGATGGACTTTAAAAATATTTACAGAATATTCCATCACAAAGGATTTGGATACACATTCCTCTCAAGAACACACAGAACATTCTCAAAGATAGATCATATACTAAGATGCAAAACATTTATAAAAAATAAATGAAAATAAAAATTCCATCAAACTTTTGTCTGATCACAATGGTATAGAACTAGAAAAAGAATGCTTGAATAAACCAAAACAAGTGGAGGTTAACTAAGATGCACTTGAATAATTTCTGAGTCAATAAAGATATTGAAGGAAAGATTAGAAGTTATCTGAAGACTAGTTAGAATGGAGAGTCAACTAAAGAAAATCATCAAAATTACAATAGGAATATTGACTCGGAAGGGCATAGGATATTCACACAGGAGTATTGGGGAAGGTAAGTGAAGCGTGCACACATGGAGGCATGAATGTAACCCTCAAATTATATAGATATGCGAACAGACAAATTGATAAAATTTGAGAGCAAATAAAATTTCTATTTTTAAAACAATTTCATACAGAGATATTTTATAAGCTGTGTCCAAAACTTCAATAACTCATATACTTGTGTTTGGGGGAGAGGTTTGAATTTGTGGCTTGTTATATCTGTGTATCACCCTTATGGTGGTTTATTTTCTTGTGTAATTGTCATTTTAAATTGTGAGTTGATATTTGGTCCAATTTAATCCGTGTGAATGCTGAGGTACTAGAGGATATTTCTGTGATATTTTTTGTGATGTCACAGGGTTATTAATCTTAAACTAATTTAATCTCTAGAATGAGTGATTGCTGACTTACAAATACTCTAAGTTTGAACTCCAGATCTTAAGTTAAGAGACTAGGATAGGTGTTTTCTAGAGAGACTAGCCGGTGACAAATAATTTGTGATTTTTTTAGTCTGTGATGACTGCTACTGCAACTACTGCAGCTATTGTTCTTTTCCACCCAGATCCATCAGCACAGACAGAGCTCTTCCAGCTTTACTTTGCCGGCCAGCAGATGATTTTGCCCCTTATTTCACCAATAAAACTTGAAATTCTTGAAATTCCTTTAAAGGGTTTTTGGCATGACATAAGAATGTTAGGCATATTCTCCATGTTTTTCTTGAAAGGAGGGTTTCTTCCTCTATTTCTTTGCATGATAGTTAATCCCCAAGGACCTGGTTCCTGAGTCAGCATTTTCTCTTTAGAGCTTCACAAGATTTTGTACTTGGTCATCACGGGTCTTTGTTGTTGTTAGCTTGTTTTTAAATTTCAGTTTGCCTTATTTTGAATAATTTCCTCATATTTTGAGTTCAATTCTGTGTTTAGGTATCTTTGTTTTAATGTATTTAGGATCATCTGCTCACATTACCGTGGAGAGGCATTTTGGAATGTTTACTCTGCCAACTAGGGGAGCCTCTGCCTTAGGCTTTCTCATTTAATAAACCATGTCCTCTTTGTTAGTTCCTTTGTTGACACATTAATAGTGTGTGAATAAAATGGAAGGGAGAAATGATTTCAAAATCACTGGTTTATAGTTTACAGAATCTACCTTTTTAGTCAAATTTGACATGAGGTAAATTGATATCTAATCTCTTGATGACTTTCCTGTTCCCCATGATAAGAACTGATAAAAAATTATCAGTTGATAAAATTCAGAGGTATTTATCTCTCCTTTTTTAAACCTTCTCTATGTATAACTCTTTTGGATCTGAAAGTGTCCTGACACTACCCCTCTTTTCTTTTGGAATTCATTTCTTACTATTTGCTAGGATTTATTTCTTTTAAAAATTTATTTACTAACCTATTTTTCTCTTACATTGTTATAGTCCCCATAGATTATTCCTTTTAATAGAGAAGATAGATGTCTTATTAACAGATAAATTGTGTAAGAGTTGAAAGGTGATGAGAGTTAAAGGTGGCTTATTTTGTCAATAGGAAAAATTCATGAGCTATGGATCTTATGTGCATATGGCCCTAGATCATTTAATGTGGTGCAGGCCCTACTTGATGACACTGAAATCTGGGTGGCTTTCCAAGCAGCTCCATGGCTTTTCTTTCTGGATAGTCCCTACTACTTTACCTAAGTTTCCCCTTAAGAGAAACTATCTCCGTTGATGCTTGAACACATTAACAAGCTCTGTTAGTTTAGTCCCAGAGGCTCTCAGATCTGAGTGTTATCCTGGTCTGGGGCATAAGGTTTGAAGATGTAGCAGCAAAATACTGTTATGTGTGGGTAATCACAGGCAGGCCCTGGAAAGATGAGCAGTAGAAACAGAATGAAGAATTTCGGCCTGTGGTCCAAGACTCTGAGGTTAAGCCCCACCAGAGTTCAGGTATAGCCAATTATGTAGGTGACTAGACAGCAAACCAATGTCTTAAATCCTAGATGGATAGCATACATTCAAGGCAGGAATTAAATGAAGGATCAAGAGAATCCGACTGCTCCAGGGACACTGGCCTCTTACCATCTTGCCATTTTTACCACAGAGAATTAGGCCTCCATTCATGAGCCACCAAAGGAGAAAGGTAGATGACATTATAGTAATGGAAGAATTTAGTTGAAGTCTATTGGGGGAGTAAGGAAGTGTTTCATTTTCTGTAGGAGCAGTAGCAACTGTGTGTGGCTATCTAAGTGTAGTTCACATGCCCAGTAGGAAATAATATGGCAAAAGACTTTTGCTTGTCTGCTACCCCTTCTAGAATAACTTTTAAACAAGGACACTGTTTTCTTTTTTTGTGAACTTCCAACGGCCCCACTTAGTGGGTGTGTGCCCTCTGGTAATTTTTCAAGCATTCCAAGCCTCATTTTCCTCATCTGAAAAAATGGGGAGTGATAATTATAGTATTTAACAGTACAGTTTTGAGCACCAGTGCATGTTGCGTGAATTGCACCATGAAGAAATTAGGTTCTCTTATTTTGATTACCTTTGAAAATGTTTAAAGTCCATGGTCTTACTGTAGTTAAATGATGGGGAACTGGGTCCAAATGCTTCTCACAGGAAGGACTGGTGAGAGAAGCCAATCCTCAACTCCTTTGACCTCCCCACCCTCTCATGTCCTACCTAGATCCTTGCATGTGAGGCTTTGGGTATGAAGGGAAACCCCTGTCTGCTGAGCAAACTCCCTTTAAAGTCCTGAGAACCAAAGGCAAAGAGCCAGAATCAAAGATTACCTTGTTTTTTGGAGTGTATCACTGGCTATTGTCCCCATCAAACAAAGCCCTTTCATCAGAGGTTCTTTAAAACACTTTTTTCTTTCCTTTATTTTGCTTTGAAATAAGCTGGGCAACAATTAATTTCAGAGAGAGAGAGAGAAAGATAATTCAACAAGGATCTATTACTACTCTCAGCTTCTATTGCTGTAATGAAAATCTATTTCCTTTCCCTTTTGTGTCCCATATAATTTAATGCCCATTTTATTAATGGTCTGAAATAATTACGGAACCCTTTGTGATTCTCAAGTATGTTTCATTTAATTGTGCAATAAATGCCTAATCTCTTCCTCCATCTGAAGCTATTATGGCGTTAAAATTAACAATTATGCAGCAATGCGCCGGGGTCCATAGAAATCACTCCAGATAACTAGACATATATAAATCATTCATGAGAACAATTTCTGAAAAGAGACGAAGGGGAAAAAAATTGTGTTGAAAATGACATTGGGAAGCCAAGGGCCCAGCCTGTAAGAAGATAGTAACACCTTTAAAAAATCTTTTTTCTTTCCTTTTTTGTTATTATTATTTTATTAATTGTGTATGTGGCATAGCCCTCCCCCCTCCACTTCTATTAGCCTGACAGATATTTTCAGAATTAATTAACTGTTAGCTCTGAGGATAAATTGTTCATTATCAATCCCGCCCCCCCCCCTTCTTTCTTTCCTTTTATAGTTTTTCTTTTTCTTTCAGGCCAGCAATTACACTCTCTGCCTTTCTCCAGCAGCTCCTGTTCTGCACAGCTATCCAAATGGGGAAAGTGCTTTTTCTTTTAGTCCTATTCACTTCTCCTCCTCTCCCTTTTGTGGGATTTAATAACCATGGCTGATAGGCTCACACTGGACAGAGAGGTTAAGTTTGTTGTCTCAGCACTTTGCTGACAAGGGACAGTGCAGGAATTCTGGAACTTTTAACCAGCCCTTTGGGGCTGCCTCTGGCTTGGCCACTTAGGCACAGCCTGTAAATAGTATCCAGATGCCCTGCAGCGCCAAACATCTTGCTGACCTATAAGCATTTCCACTGGTACCGCTGAAGCACTCCTCTTCCTTTTAAAACACTCCTAGATTCTAGGAGATTTGTACCAGTCCACATATTACACATACACTTTGTTGAGCAATGGAATAGGGTCACAGTCAGAAAACTAAGTGCTTGCAAGGTCTGATAGTAAATTAGAAAAGTGAAAACGCTGTAGCAAACTAGCGATCCCATGCCCTGCCTGTAGGGGGCAGCTGCTACCCAGTTTCCAGGGTTACTGACTTCTTTTGGGAATATGGGTACCGTGTGGTCAACTCCTGATATTTCGAGAGAAATCTGAAATTTTAATGTGAAAACGACCAATCAACTAATTATTGGCAATCAACTATTATTTTTAAACAGCTGATGTTGAACGGGAAGGCTGGACTTTTGGGCCCCTGCTCTATTATGGTCTGGTAGAAGGTTCTTGGAAGAGATAATCTGACCATGTTGTCCCTTGGCTGTTTGCGTTTTACAGACTCTAGGCCCGGTATTCCGGGTCTGAAGAATGTCTCTGATTGAACTTCATAATGAAAAGGATGCTGGTCGGAGGGTCACCTTTTACTTCCTATTAAATTCACCTACCACTGTTGTTTTAAAAGAGACGAGTCTAGGCCAGGCACATGCCTGTAGGTGGCAGCCTAGGAAGCCACCGTCAAGGCCAGGGCTCTCGGTTCGAGTCCTTCTGGGGACACATAGTGAGACCTAGTCCCAAAAAAATAGCTGGGTGTGGTGGCGCGTGCTTGTAATCCCAGCTACCTGGGAAGCTGAGGCTGGGGATTGCTTGAGTCTGTGATACCCCGGGCAACATGAGCCTGAGGTTCCCCGGGCAAAAATAGCGAGACCTAGTCTCACAAAAAATAATAAAATAAAATAAAAATAAAAGGGACGAGTCTGACCGTGCTCTTGTTCCCTGTGATCTTACACATTACTTCACAGGTATTAAATAAGCGCTAGGGAATTTAGAGTCCAAAGGTGCTAGGTGTAATGATGCCAGAAATATGGATTTTCTGTCTATCATAGCTAACATTTTGGGGGAGCATATGGGAGCATTTGGGGGAAGCATATGATCCACATAACTAGGATTAGATTGATTCATTTAATATTCATAACCTTATTTGGTAGGTGTTATCATTCCCATTTTGCAGATGAAGAAATTCAGAAGTTAAGGAACACATACCAGACAGTATTCATGAACATCCGAGGATTCAAACCTTTGGCTATTTGACCCCGGAACTTGAGCTCTTAAAAACTGTACTAAAATGCCTCCTTGTTTGGCACTCAGTAGAACTGAGGATGATGGCTCAAATATAAGGCATCTCTAGACGAAATTCAGTGAATTATAGCAATGAAAATATATCTCTATGGTATTGAAAAACTTGCATTTAACTTGAAGATAAGTTTTAACTATTATGGACAACACATTAATAAATATCTTGATTTTATTACACTGCTCTGTTTAAATTTATATATTGCCAAGATTATTAAGGTTAATAGTAATGGAGGTAGAATTCTTTCATCAAGTGAATACATTATTTTAAATATATGTGTAAGTATTAAACATTTAAACATGTATTTAAACATGCTGCTGAATTGTCCTCCAATAAATTGTATGTGAACCTTCACCCATAGTTCTGTGTCATTTTTATTGACTACATAGTATTCCTCCACAATGTGGAGGTATACTAATGTAAAAGTTTCATCTAATTAAACTTTTCCTTTAAAGTTGACTGTGTTTCTCTCTCCCAGAGTTAAGTGGAAAACAACGTTGATTTGTGCTGAAAATTCCTCAAATTATTCAGGGAATAAAACTTTCATATTCACTTTGGAACATAGAGGAAAGTTTGACTTCCATATTCATTATGAGTCTACCACTTTAATATTCTTTAATTACCCTCTTGTTGATTAAAAAGAAGCCAGGTTGCCTTCTTAATTTCCAGCTAGTTATTTATTATAATTTCATTTCTTTTTGTAAGTACTCTACCTGGTTTTCTCCTCAGCAAAAACAGAAGCACCTGCCTGCATATTTGCATATGTGCAGTCTGGAACCACCTGTGCTAATATTTCAGTTCCGAATTTTGTGAATTTCTCCATCAATGGGATCTAAACTATTCAACAAACAGGTCTACTCAATTTTGTTACCTAACTCCTGACTCAGATTTCTAACTCTGCAAGTTTTGCTTACACATAAAATGCCTTTTAAGAAACACATTGCACGTTTAAACAGACTTTAGACTTCTAAACAATAAATCACATGGGACCTGCTTTAGGTTGTAGAATATCTATCTCACCCCTGAAGACCTTTAAAAAATAGGATAATAATAAAAGTTGACATTTATTGAGCACTTATGATCTGTGAGGCACTGGGCTTTGCCAGCATTAATTTATTTGCTTTCACGGTAATCCTATGAGGCAGGGTTTTTTTTTTATCCTATTTTATAGATAAGGAACCAAAGCTTAGAGAGTTGAAGTAATTTGCCCAAGGTCACACAGGTAGTAAATGGAAGAGCTTGTATCTACCACGAGGCTGTCTCTTAATCACTGTGTTCCAGTACGCAGTGTCTTGATTGGTGTTGGAAACAGTTCGGGTGACAAAGGCATTGCAAATTCAGGCCAGAGTATTCCAAAGTGAGTGCAGAAGCCTTTCCTGATGGGTAGTCCATGTGCATTTTGGGAAAAGAGAGCTTTTGAGTCACATTGCACAGTCTGAGTGGACATGAGAACCACGGGACCTGCCCACTCCAAGCACTGCAAAGCTCTAGGGTCCAGAGGGGCTTCTCCGAGTGGGCTGGGATCTCAGGAATGGTAATATATTCCTCTCAGAGGCAGAATTCAGAAGCAACACGTTATTACCTTTCCTGGCAATTGTTTTGTTTAATTTCCATTTTAAAATTTATTTCCTGTGAGAATGAACTGACTGGAATTCATTTGTGCCAGAGAGGGAAGGTGAATTTCATATTAAGTCTCCCAGGTAATGGGCAGCTGCAGCTTGGGTTGCAGGGAGGACTTGAATTACTTGGCTAGGGAGATGAGGGAGAGCTCCAAGAGGGCGTGATTGATGCTGGGCGGTGCTGGCAGAAGGCTGGTGTGATGAACCTGGGCTGTGTAGTCTGGAGTGCAACACTGGTTGAAGTTTTTTCAAAAATCTAGATGAGACAACTCCTTGCAATGGGAAGAGAATCCTGTCATTTCCCCCTAGCTGGAACATGGATCATATTAAGAACATGGTTTTAAACAATTCTTTTTCTGAAACAAAATTTGCTGTCCTTTCGATGATTGACAGGTATGAAGGTGTTCTCAACTGGAAGTTGAGATTTTGATAAAAGGCAGAGTTTTGTGAAAGATATCTGGGCATCTTGCTCTTGCTCATCCTTTGGCCTATGAATACATGTGAGTGGGATCCTGTGCAATTTGGTCTTTATTCTGCTCTAGTCTTGTCATTCCTTGTGACAGTGTTCTAATTCTTGGAAAGTCTAGATTTAAAACTAGATGGTTCAGAAACTCTAGATGGCTTGGAAACTCTAGATTTAAAACTTCCAACTCTATCTCCTCATTCAGATTCATCTTCCTAAAAGGTGGTTTTGGTGATGCCATGCTCAATTAAAATTTCCTAGACTTCTCACTAGGTAAGGCAGACAGCTTAGCTTAGCAAGTAATGATATTTCATCTTTTTCCCAAGACATAAGGGATAGGCTCACCTGACTTGAAGCTGCTACTCTTCTCATTGGTGTCCCATCAAATGTCCCTAATCTTCATTCTCCCAAGCCCAGAGCAGAACTGTGTAAGTTCAGGGAGCAGGCAGATCACATAAGTGAAGGAGAGTGATTAATGGTATCAAATGTTTGGTTTTATTTAGTGGGAAAAATGAAAAGCTATTGTGGATTCTGGAGAACTAGATGACTCACATCCACTATTAAAGTGGCGGCTACTACTCAAGTACGGTTCAACTTTTCTCTCAGGTTTTCTTCTTGAAAGCATTTCTTTTCAAATGTATACGCTTCTCTGAAGGCTGAACCCCATGAGAAAAATGCAAGAGCAGGAGCAGGAAAATAAGAAAAAAATATTATGATTCTTCAGAAAGAGTCTATGTTTAATAGCCAACATGGAGACATAACATATTCAAAGGAATAGGCAGGAAATGTTGACATGCAAAATTGAGGTTAATTGCATGCTTGTGGCCCTGTCTGCTGTTTATAGTAAGTCAAATTCACAAATAATTACTAAATTAATATGAATAGTATACTAAATACAAATCTGTGCATGTGATCTGAAAAAAAGTGAATTTGAAGCTGTCAGTTCTTAAATTAACAATTTTGATATGATTCTGTGCATTGTTGGTAATCTTACTAGATGTATAGATTACTACCAGTCACAGTCACTGATCTTTTCTAGATTTTTCTATGGCTTACATTTATTTTTAACACTACTAGACAATAATCACTATGTATTAAATTAAATGATTCAAAATATCCATAGTAGTAAGTACTGCCTATGAAGAATGTTGAAGATATTTTAAGAATAACTTGTGATTTAGAGGACATTTCTGAGAATTCCCAAGAATTGTAATTTCTCTTGTCCCTGAGTCCCAAAGACTAGTATCTCTGGAGAATTTTGAAACCCAGATTCAGTTGATTGTTGCCAAAATAAATGGAGGATTCAGTGTTGGTGGATCTCCTATCATTAGTTAGAAATTGAAATGTCAACATTTATGCAAAAAAGTATGCTAGCTTTAAGCTGGAATAGTTTATAGTGTTCAATTTTTATTCTCTAAACTGTTAATTTTGGTTTTTTCTCTACTTAGAATATATTTCTTCTCTCCATACAACTACCAAGAAAATTTTTCTCAAGTTTCAACCTCTCAGATATTGGCCTCTTCAGGAAGGTTCTCTTCACCCTCCACCCTTCCTATTTGTAGAACACCCTAGACCCATCTTCAAGTTCTGTTGGGCATTGCTCATATCTGGTTCTACATTTAAGAGCAGACTTGAGATTCTTACCCAACTGGAACTGTATTGTACTCATATTTGGATGACTCACAGACCCAAGCACTGCAGGGACCCAATGCACATTTGAATAATGGGCCAAAGAAGGTTTCTAGATTATAAACTCACAAGTCTTAGATGCTGACTTTCCAAGACTCATCACCAGATGACATATGACATTTTAATCAGTGGCCACTTCCAGAGAATGAAATTTGGCCAAAGGCCAAACAGGGAATTGCAATTAGCAAATTCATGAATATCTTGTTTACATTTCAAGCAAGCTCATAGATTTGTTTCTGTATCTACAGGATTGTGCTTTATTTACAGACTGCTAATGATTATTAATAAGTGGAACTGTGGTTGAATTTCACAAATGTTACAATTAGGAAGCCAGTTCAATCCACATTCTTGTATAGAAATTACTCTGATAAAATCATAATGACTAACTAAAGAATGGTTTGTAAACTCAAATTGCAAGACAGAGAAGGATAAAGAGTTTACTGGCTCAGACTCCATTATAGGAGCCAGTAGGAAGGAGTTTTTGGTGTTTAGATACAACAGTTTTGTTCCTTAAAAATTTCAGTTGACTTCAAGAATCCAGAAGAGGAAGTTAATCACCCTTGGTTCCTTGATGCGAAATTTAATAAATTTGTATTTAATAAATGTTGAAAAGAATTCCTCCATCTAATATAAAATGAGAATACTCTCATCTCCATTGATTTGGATCAAGCATTTACTGTATTAATATGGAGTATGGGATAAAGAGGACATGGACCCTTCCTTTTAAAAGTTCACACTCTCATAAAGGAACAGGGCAACGTTCAGTGATATTTAACTCAGAGTGATAAATGTTAAAACACTTCAGGACCTCATCATATTGGATATTGCCCACTGTACTTTGTACTTGACTTTAGTTTTATAGTTGTTCTGTATTGGAGTCTGTTGTTTTCTTTTTAGTTTCCCCCACACCACCATGTGCAGCTAGAGGACAGAGCCTTATGCAGTAAGTGCCTTATGCAGTAGGTTTTCCATAAAGGTTGAATGAATAGATGAACAAGTGAGGATGTCATAGGTTTTTGATAATACAAGCTCATCCTGCCTTCAGAGAATTGAAATGGCCTGTCTGGAAATCAACCAGGGATCATGTGGGAGTCTTTTTGGGGAAATATACTTGGAATACAGGAGAGTTTTGAGAACCACTGCTCAGAGAAGAGGATATGGCCTATAACTACAAGATATGTGGCTCCAGACTGAGAATCTCAAACCGTAAATTAATATATTGACACCCTAACGATATTCTGAAGGTCTTGTTGATGGCACCATTGGCTCCTTTCCCTAAAGCTCATCAAATCCTGACACTGGTTAGATCTGGTAGCTAAGACCAAAAAGCTGAGGCTGAACTAGAGCTCCTTGAATTTCAGGTACCATTGCTGCCCAAAGAAAACTATCCCAGGAGGGCAGCGACAAAAAACAGAAGCAGAGACTGTCCCTGGTGATATACTCCTGAAGGTATCTGTGCCTGAAGATAGTTATCCTGTAGACTCTTCAATTATGGCAATGAGTAAATTCCTCCCTTTCCTTTTTTAAAATTTAAGTTATTTCTTAAATTGAGAAATTAAGTTAATTTAATGTGAGTTAAGAGGATGTGGGCTGCCTGAGCACATGTAATATAAACGTGGGAATTACAACTCCCCTGACTCCTAGGAGTGCATCCAAAAGAAATCTGAAAAATAAAACTTTCTATTCCTACTTCTAAAAACTTCAACTTCTTAAAAAATACCAGTATACATTAAGTATCTGTGCTTTGGAGTGAGACAAATCTGTTTTCAAACTCTGGTCACTGCATTGTTGAGTTTCTCTGTTACAGCAGTTCAGCATCTTACTCTAACTAATACACCAAGTCAAAAAATGATTCAGACATGAAATGAGGTGGTGGCAGTGAGGACAGAAAGGAGCCAGATTTGAGTTCTTTTAATAAGTTAGGATTTATAGAATATGGTAGTTTATTATGTTTGAGAGTAACGGTAGGGAATGGGGAAGTGAGAAGGAGATGTCTTGGTTTCTGGTTTCAACAACTGGCGGATATTGGTATCCAGAACCAACTTCATGAGCATGCTTCCTGTAACCTAATAAGCCCCCCTCTTGGGAAACTTCCAGATGGTCTTCTATGCACCTTTCCTTTTCTAAAAGCAGAGTGAGCTTAAAGTATCAAAGTTCTGGGTAGCTTGTAATACACTTGCTCATGTAGATAAACAACTGTTGGTTGCCAAGAGCATCTTGAGTGCTGGCTTGAGCTAACATCAGGACACCAAAGTGATTAAAAGCACATCTTCTACCCTTTAGTTACAGTCTGGTGTGGAGTGGAGGATGAGTGGTGAGAAGACAATAAGCTCCAATAATGGGATGGCTAGAGGTCTTAATAAAGCTTCATGGAGTCTAAAGTTTGGTTTAATGCTTTGCTGTTTGCTGTCTTGAAATTCTTAACAGTTTTTGAATATGACCCATTCTATTTTTCATTTAGGAGCAGACCCCATGAATTTTGTAGCTGGTTTTAATGTGCTGTTCAATTAGAAAGTGATAATAGCAGAAATATATTTTGAGGGTATTGGAGTAAGTTTGGAAATTTAAAGGCAGGAGGTTCACAGAGGTTTTCAGGAATGACTTGGTAAGGAGAATGGGTGAACTTCCAGTCTTTTAGGGGCAAGATTTGAGAATTTCCTGTGACCCAAGAGGACACGAGTACCCCAAATCACTGTAATGGAACAAGGAGATCACAATCCCTTTGTCTGCTGGAGATTTTCTTCTAGTTTCTGAAGACATATCAGCAGGCATATGTATGAGAGGTAGAGTGAGAGAACTAGAACAAAAACGAGGCAACTTTCCAGATGGGTGTTTACAGAATGAAGGTTAATATTCTCAATATCTTGCTCATACAGAGGCTATGAAAAGAACAGAAATGACTGTCCTCAATCTGCTGCTGTATTCCTTGGCAGATAATATTTTGTTTGTTTGTTTTTATTCCAGGAATTTGACAGTTTGACTGTGGATACTCTATCTCTCTAGTTACAGGATTCATAGCAATCCTAGACAGTTTTTTTGAGGCGTGTCCAATATTTTATCTTCATAATGGAAAAAAAAAGATGTATTTTTATTGATCTAATTTGTGAGCCATAACACTTTGAGGCAATATACAAAAGGTACCAGCTTTGAAGTCAGACATCTCAGGTTCAAATGCAAGTTCTACTAGTTGATCTGTCATTTGACATTAAAGGGGCCTGGAAGCAGCAGCTGGAGAAACAAAAGGCTGTTTGAATAGAAACTGGCTGTGGGATTGACTTTCACTTAACCAAGTATTTTTGAGTTTCCTAATGGGCCACGGGGATGCCTAAGGATGTGATGAGGCAGCAGTGGTTCTACAAAGGCGATTGTAAAAGAATTATTTTTTGAAGGAGAGTTTGTTTAACACTAGACTTTATCATTAAAGCAAGATTTCAGGATGTTTGCAAGAGATCAGCTAAAGAGAATTATCCTAACTGTTAGGGGCGTTGGGCCCAGCTGAAAGAGGCATGCATATGGGCTTTTGCATGGACAAGGACCTCTACCAACCAAAAGATTTACCAACAATCCCACCTATATCAGAAAGGTATTTGTTCACTTATTCTCTAATTCCTCCTCCCCAATTGAACTTCAGGAAGCTATGAAGGAGGAGATTGGATCAAACCAAAATAAAAAAAAAAACATTTTACCTCAACACCCCCATTTCTCTATCACAGAGTTTAGATTCTGATCTTGGAGGTAGGGGCAGAAAGGGAGATGAAAAGAATGAATGAAATGGCATTTAGATCACACTAAAGATTCTATTTAAGTTGGAATTTAATTTTCAATTGTGAAAACTTCAAACCTATGCAAAAGTAGAATAGATAATGAACTCCCAAGTACATACCATTCAGCTTCAATAACTATAAATTTTCAGTCAATATTATTCCATTATAATCCCCAATATTCCTATTTCCTGTATAATTTTGAAACAAATCCTAGATACCATGAATATCTGAATCAGATCAAGATACCATGCCATTTCACCTTCTAAAAGCTTTCATATGTGTCCTTCTGAGATATGAACACTAATTTTTTAAACAGAACTACAGTGTTATGAGCACGAGTTATGGTAGAGGACTATGGATTCTTTAGTGGTGGGAAAACTATGGTGACCACACACCAGAGAGAATAAATCTCACATTATTAAAAAGTAAAAAAGTGTAAAATTTAAAAAAACTAAATATTTGACTATAATGCCTCCATAGCATCAAATATTCAGTCATATTCTAATTTATTCATTTGTCTTGTGCTTTTTTTATTAAGATGACATTGGTTTATAACATTACATATGGTTCAGGTATGCACATATATCAATATTTGTATATATATATAACATTATCTTATCACCAGCATCTACTTCTCATCCATAATCATGTAATTGATACCTTCTGGTACCTTCTGGTAGCCATTATTTTGTTTTTGTGATCTGAGTCTATTTTGTTTTATTCTTTATCTGCAACAATGAGTGAAGTCACACAGTGTCTTTGTCCATTGAAAATATTTCACTTGGCAGAATATCCTCTGGGTATTCATGATATCACAAATGGCAGAATTTCATCTTTTTTTTAAAGCTGAATAATATTCCATTTGATGTATATTATAACTTTTTTTAATAGTGAGTTTTTTTAATAAGGCATCCATATTTTGCATTTGATTTATTGGTCTTTGTTAACATTTTCAAGGTGACATTGGTTTATAACATTACATATGGTTCAGGTATGCACATACATCAATATTGTAGCAGACTGGCTTAAACAATAGAAACATATTCTCTCACAGTTCTGGAGACAAAAAGTATGAATTTGTGATGTTATTAGACAAATGTTGCTTTTGAAACCTTTAGGAGAGATTCCTTCCTTGACCCTTCCAGCATCTGAGAGTCTAGATGTTTCTTATTTTGGCAGTTTAACTTCAATCTTTGCCTATATCTTCAAATAAATGCTTTCCTTCTGTTTATCTCTGTCTTCATGTCTCTTCTTATGAGGATTTAGTCATATTGGATTAGAGTCTACAGTACATAGCTCATCTTTACTTGATTACATCTACAAAGACACCTTTTTCCCAATAAGGTCACATTCACCTCTCAGAGATTAAGACTTCCATATGCCTTTTGGGGGGAAAAACAATTAATAACCTAATAGCCTTGTAAGGTAGTTTAATCTTCTAGTTTCCCATTCCCAACCCCACCCCAAAATCTGTATGTTAAAGAGACTGAGTCATAGAGGTTCCTATGAATTCCCAGTGTCACTTAACACTTTTCTTTGTAAACCAATAGTTATATCTAGAAGCTTGATGTGATTCAGGTTTGATTTTTCCCAAAAGTGTTGTAGTATAGATATTGTCTACTACCACCAGAAAGCTCATCTAGCTTGGACTGGAGTTTTCAATACCAGAAAATGAGACTTTTAATATGTGAAAGTGACAAGAAAGCTGTGGAATGTACCTGTGTTGTCACCTTAAGGCTGAGAAAGAAGTCTTGATATGAAGGATTTGAGTGGTGGTACAAGAAACTTATTTCTGTACTGTACCAATTATAATGAAGAGGAAAGATTCTACTGTCAGAACTTTTGGACTTGAATCCATATTTACTGTTTGATTGCACACAAGTAACTTAAATTTTCTTAATCTTGATTTTCTCATCTGTAAGAATGAGATCATTAAGGGGAATTTGGGGAGGAGTAAGTGAATTCATATAATACAAAATATTTAATGCCCAGCACACAGTAAGTACTACATGTGCTTGTTGTCATTATTCACTGTTATAGTTATTAATGTGCTTGATGTCAGTAGGTGTTCTAAAATACTGGATGTTTATATGAATATTTTATATAAAGTGTCATCTGAAATAATATTGGTGTCCTCAATAGGATACAAGGTAGCCATCACATTCACCATTTGGTAAAATAACAAAGTAGGAATCTTAAAGAAGTTTACCTTGGTCAACCAGGGTTGGCCTAAAACAGGACCCTGAGACTTGAAAGTCTGTCACAAGACTAATGGAAATTTTAGTAGGGACACACAGAAAAGGGACAGAAGGGACCCAGCACATCTGGAACAATAGGAGCAATATAAAAATCAAGATAAAGACTTCCATCATTAACTTTCCCACAGGTTTATAATCCATATCAGTTTCAAGTTTCTCCTTCCATGTCCCCCAGTTCCTGGTGCCAGTCTAAGCCTGAGAAACAAGGGCAGCTTCTTCACAAGTTTCTCTGCTCCACAAGCCTCCTACAGGTATTCTTCTTGCTCTCCTTCCTCCTTCCAAAACTCTATCTTCTCCACCCTGCTTCACTCTACCCTTCCTTGGGGTGGGCAGGAAAAGTGGAACAACCAGGTTCCTTGGGGACAACCATGTTACACACAGAGTATCTAGTTCAATTTCTTGACCCAGACATCTGTCAATGGGCATTTTGGTTGACTTTATGATTTGGCAGTTGTGACCAGTGCTGCTATGATCATACAGTGTATGAATCTTTTCATATTAGTGTTTTAAAATTATTTGGGTATATACCCAGCAGTGGTTTTAATGGATATGATTTTTTTTATTTTTTAAAATTACTATACCATATTTCTCTAAATTATATTCCTTCCAACAGTGGATGAATACTCCTTTCCCTCCATATCCTTGTGACCATTTGTTCTTTGATCTCTTTGATCAATTCTCACAAGGATGAGCAATATTGCATTGTGTTTTGAATTTCATTTCCACTACAAAAAGTAATGTTGAGCATTTTTTCACTTGCCTGTAAGTAAAGTACCAGCTTTTTAAGAAAATTAATTTTTTTTCATTTTTAATAAAAATTTTTCTGTAATTTCCCTTCTGTTCCCTTGGTGGGGTAAGTGGGAGGTAGGTGGACAAATATACTACTGGAAGATTGAACATTTTGTAAATTAACTCCAGAGGGAGAAATTGCTCACAGCACAGGGACCCGGAAGGGCCCAGCTGCACAGGAACAACTGCTGTTGCCAAGGAATAACTCATGTTGCCACACTTGTGAGGTAGGGAGGGCCCTGCATTTTAACTGAGTTTACCAAAGACTGAACTTTAACCAAAGTGGGAGAAACTGCTCACAGCACAGGGATCTGGAACCAAACTACTTTAATGAAAGAAGAAACACAGCAAGACACATCATAGTAAAACTCTTAAGATAAAGCAAAAAGTATTTAACATACTTAACAAGAGATTAACAAAAGATAAGAAACAGATAACCTAAAAAGGAAAACTCATTAAACTGACTTCAGATTTCTCAGAAGAGACACTCCAAGCAAGGATAAAATGGGGCCACATCTTCCTGGAACTAAGGGCTCTGACTACCCAAGTTCTCAAGACACCCCAATCAAAAAGGTTTATACAACAAACCCTATACACACTACTAAATAAAGCCACATGCTAAGGGGCACCGAAAACATTTAAAACCCATCAATCTAAAAGAGGAGAAAGAATGAAAAAAGAAGATAGATAATACAATAGAAACCACGTATACTCACTACATCCACTGACTAAAAAGGAACTTGTCCCTCAAAATAGCCAACAGATACAAGATATATCAACCACAGCAACAAAAGCACAGAGGCAAAAATAACCACAACTTGGTCGGCTTCTAATTCTAGAACAGCAGTGAATCAATACATAGAGCAAGCCCAAAAGGAAAACACAGAAAGGAGGAAGAATACAAATACTCAAGCAAGCCCTAAGAAGAATAACTCACCACCAAAGGATAAACAATCTGCAGAAACCAACATGGAGGAAATGGAAGAAATGCTATCTATGTCAGACAAATAATTCAGAATCTATTTGTTAAAAGCATTAAAAGAGGCAAGGGAAGATGGGGAAAAAAGGAAAAGCAAAAGGTCAGAAACTTTCAATGAGCTAAGAGTAGAAAAATATAAAAAAGAATGCAACAAAATGAGCAATATCATCTACAAACAGAAGAATGAGATTGAAACCCTGAATAAGAAGCTGAACAAGATACAGTTACTAAGAGGAGCAATAGAAGAGCTCAAAAATACAGAAAAAAGTCAGGAAAGCAGATTAGAAGAAATAGAAGAATGAATTAGCACACTAGAGGACACAGTGGTAGGGAGAACAAAGAAAGAAAAAGAGAAAAACAAAGTAAGAAGATAGAAGAAAAAATCAGAGATCTACCTAAAGAAACAAATATAAGAGTAATTGGAATCCCAGAAGGAGAAGAGAAAGACATAGGATCTGAAAGATTTTTCCATGAAATAATGGAAGAGACTTTTCCAAATCTGACGAAAGAAATGAAAATGAACATATAGGAAGCAAAAAGGACACCAAACTAATTTAATGAAAGAAGAAACACAGCAAGACACATCATAGTAAAACTCTTAAGATAAAGCAAAAAGTATTTAACATACTTAACAAGAGATTAACAAAAGATAAGAAACAGATAACCTAAAAAGGAAAACTCATTAAACTGACTTCAGATTTCTCAGAAGAGACACTCCAAGCAAGGATAAAATGGGGCCACATCTTCAAAACACTCCAAGACAAAAAGTGCCAGCCAAGAATACTCTACCCAGCAAAACTGTCCTTTCTCTATGAAGGAAAAATTAGAAACTTCTCATACAAACAAAGCCTCCAGAAATTAGTTACCACCAAACCCCTTTCCAAGAGCTTCAACAAGAAGCCTTAAGACTGAAACCTACAGAAGAATAAAAAGAATGAATAATTAAATAAGAAGATTAAACTAAAACAGAACCCCAAATGGCCAACAGGAACCCAATGTTAGAACCTCAAACATCAATAATTACCCTATACATCAATGGGCTAAACTCATCAGTCAAAAGACAGAGTTGCAAACTGGATTAAAAAACAGAACCCAACATTCTGCTGCCTTCAAGAAACACATCTGATCCCAAAAGACAAGCACAGATTGAAGGTAAAAGGATAGAAAACAATTTCACAAGCAAATGGGTCTCCCAAAAAGGCAGGGGTAGCCATTCTTATTGCAGACAAAGCAGATTTCAAAATAAAAAAGTGACAAAGGATAAAGAAAGTCACTACCTAACGGTTCAAGAGTCAACCAACCAAAAAGACATAAAAATTATCAACATATACTCATCAAATAAGGGTGTACCAAGATTCATAAGACAGCTAAGAGAACTGAAAACAAATACAGATGAAAACACATATGTAGTAGGAGACTTCAGCACCCCACTCTCAACAAAGGACAGATAAAACAAAAGCTATACAAGGACACAAAAGCCTTAAAAGAAGACCTAGACAAAATGGACCTAATAAAAATCTGCAGGACATTACACCCACAAGGAAAAGTATACACCTTCTTCTCAAATGTACATGGATCATTCTTTAAAACTGACCACATATTAGGCCTCAAGGTAAATTTGAATAAATATACAAAGATTAATATAATACCAACTTTCTTCTCAGATCATAAAGGAAACAAACTAGAAATCAACAATGAAAAGAAAGCAAGAAGAGCATCCAACATTTGGAGATGGAACAACACGCTACTAAATGAAGAATGGGTAATTGAAGAAATTAAAACCTACTTCAAAACAAATGACAAAGAAGACACAACATTCCAAAATGTCTGTGATGCAGCAAAAGCATATCTAAGAGGAAGGTTCATAGCAATAGAGACCCATATCAAAAAGCAAGAAAATAACCAAAGGAATAACCTTATCCCAAATCGAAAGATTAGAAAAAGAGCAATAACAAAAAATCCAACACCCAGAAGAAGACACGAAATAATAAAAAGAAAAAGAAAAGAAAAAATAAATAACCTAGAAACCAAAAAGACTATCTAGTAGATCATCAAAACCAAAAGCTGGTTCTTTGAAAAAATAAATAAAATTGATAAACCCCTTGCAAAGCTCACAAAGGAAAGAAGACAGAAAATTCAAATAAACAGGATCACAAATGAAAGACGAAACAGATACAAAAGAAATCCAAAGGATAATAAGAGATTACTATGAACAACGATATGGAAATAAGTACAACAACCTGGATGAGATGGACAGATTATTAGAAACACACAACTACCCAAATTTGAACAAAGAAGACAAAGAGAACTTAAACAAACCAGTTACAAGCAGTAAAATAGAGGTAGTCATCAAAACTCTATGTAAAAGCAAGAACCCGGGACCAGATGGCTTTATTAATGAATTCTACCAGACATTCGAAGATGAAATAATGCCTGCATAACTAAAACTTTCCCAAAAAATTGAGAAAGACAGAAAACTGCCAAACACATTATATGAAGCAAACATCATACTCATACCAAAACCAAATAAGGACAGCACCAAGAAAGAAAACTATAGACCAATTTCCATAATGAACATGGACACAAAAATTTTAAACAAAATCCTAGCAAATAGAATCCAACAATACATAAAAAGCATTATTCACCATGACCAAGTAGGATTTATCCCAGGTGCAAGGATGGCTCAACATCCAGAAATCAATTAACATAATACACCACATTAATAAAGAAAAAAACAAAAACCACATGATTATATCAATAGATGCAGAGAAAGCATTCGACAAAGTCCAGCATCCATTTATGATAAAAGCCCTTGAAAAATTGGGGATTAAAGGAACATACCTCAACATAATATAAGTAATCTATGAAAAGTCTATGGCAAACATCATCCTAAATGGGAAAAAACTAAAATCATTCCAATTAAGATCTGGAACAAGGCAAGGATGCCCACTCTCCCCACTACTTTTAAACATTGTACTGGAAGTTTTAGCTCAGGCAAAAAGGCAAGAGAAAGAAAAGGCATACAAATAGGAAAAGAGGAGCTGAAGCTATCAGTATATGCAGATGATGTGATTCTCTATTTAGAGAACCCAAAAAAATCCACGAAAAAACTACTTGAAATAATAAACCAGTTCAGTAAAGTAGTCAGTTACAAAATCAACACACAGAAGTCAGTAGCTTTTCTATACACAAAAAACCAAGAAGAAGAAGAAGAAATTTAAAAAGCCATGCCATTTCCACTGCACCAAAAACAATTAAATACCTGGGAATAAACCTAACAAAGCACGTGAAAGATCTATACAAAGAAAACTTTAAAAGTTGCTAAAAGAGATAGAAGGCATAAGGAAATGGAAAGACATTCCCTGCTCATGGATTGGAAGAATTAACATCATCAAAATGGCCATCCTGCCAAAAGCAATCTACAGATTCAATGCAATTCCTATAAAAATTCCATTGACATTCTTTAAAGATATAGAAAAAAAATTACAGAAGTTCATATGGAATAACAAAAGACCTCAAATATCAAAAAACCTCTTTGCCAAAAAAAGCATGGAGGCCCAACTATCCCAGAATTCAAGTTATACTACAAAGCCATAATAATTAAAACAGCGTGGTACTGGTACAACAGACTATCAGACCAACGGTACAGAATTGAGTGCTTGGAAATAAAACCATACATATATAGTAAACTAATCTTTGACAAAGGAATGAAAAACTTACAGTGGAACAAAGATAGCCTCTTCAATATATGGTGCTGGGAAAATTGGACTAAGACCTGCAAAAAAAAAAATGGACTAAGACCAAGACTATATCCTCACAACCTGTACAAAAATCAACTCAAAATGGATAAAAAACTTAAATGTCAGATCTGAAACCATAACATACATAGAAAAAAACTTGGGAAAACCCCTCCATGAAGTACAATTCAGAAATCCCTTTCTGGAAAAATTTACAGATGGCAAAAAAAATGAAGAAAAACATAAACAGCTGGGATTACATCAAATTAAAAAGTTTCTGTACAGCAAGTGAGATGACAGAAAAATTAAAAGAAGCCCAACCTTATGGGAAAACATTCTTGCCCTCCACAAGAGTGATAAGGGGTTAATAACAAAGATCCACAAGGATCTTACACAACTAAACAACAGCAAAACAAGAAACCCAGTGAAAAACTGGGGAGAAGAACTAAAAAGACACTTCTCCAAAGAGGAAATACAAATGGCCAACAGGCACATGAAAAATTGCTCAACGGCACTAGCAATAAGGGAAATGCAAATCAAAACCACAATGTGATACCACCTTATACTAGTAAGAATGGCCCACATCCAAAAAATGGGCAACAACAAGTGCTGGTGAGGATGTGGAGAGGAGACACTCTTACACTGCTGGTGGCAATGTGAACTGGTCCAACCTCTATAGAAGGCTGTGTGGAGGGCCCTCAAATTAATGAAAATGGAACTACCATAAGACCCAGCAATTGCTCTTCTGGGAATCTACCCTAAGGAGACCTCAATGCTTGTACAAAGGGACACCCATGCTCGGTTGTTTATTGCAGCACTATTTATAATTGTGAGGACATGGAAGCAACCGAAATGTCCCAAAACAGATGACTGGATGAAAAATATGTGGTATATATACACAATGGAATAGTACTCATAAATTAAAAATGACAAATTGGATAATTTTATAATAACATGGATGACTTTAGAAGGAATTATATTAGCAGAAACAAGTCAAAAAGAAAAATAAACCAAATGGTTTCACTACTATATGGAACAAGGAAAAGTTAAACAAAAAGCCATAAAGAAAAGTCAAAAAAAGCAAATAAAGTACACTTGGTGGAGGACAGGGTGGGAATGGTCAGGGAGGAGATCACAAACATGTGAAATTTATATATAAATAAATTATTTAAAAAAAAAACATGTATATGCACACATGTACATGCAGGGTGCTTTGTGTTAGGTGGGACAATAAATGATTTGTGAAATGAAAAAAAAAAACATTTTGTAAATTAATGTAGAGCTCTGCCTGGGGTGGAGGCTGGCTGTCCTGAAAGAAGAACTGGGGACAAAGAATTCATAGGTGTACCCGGGAGACCTTCATGGCTTTACTTATTGAAGACATCCTTTTCCTAGAGGAATGGACACTGACCTTTAGGTTCTTAAAAATATTTTTGTCCTTATCTGAAAATATTATATAAATAACAAATTGATAAATATCGTATCAAAATTTTATTGTTGGTGAGTTCTAGCTGCTGGACATGGGGAGAGCAGAGTGGTCTACAGAGATTTGTGTACAAACTTGTGAATTATTTATCTCAAGGAAAAAAAACAGATTCACAGAGTATCTTTCAGGATTCTTGCTACATTCCCTAGAGGTTTTTTTTTTTGAAACCCACATTCCCTGGTGATCTGTCCTTTATCAGCTTAGTTGTTTAATTCCTATTGCCCTTGTATTGATTCTGGGCATGTGTTATCTTAGTAAGAGTTAGTTTCTATCAATTTCCTCTCACTCATTGTTATTGGGACTATATTTTAGATCTTCCATTTCTGTAGGTTTGTTTGAGACCCATTAACAAATTCTCAGAGTAATCATCCCTTCCATGATTTCTGTGTTGTTATATGCCTAAAGTAGAAAGACTATTTCAAAAAGAAGGTAAATAACCACTGTTCACTACTTTATCTTCCAAGGATGCTTTATTTTCTATTATAATATGATCTTGAAATGTTTCCTGACAGGAGTGCAGGTAGGCAGAAATGTCTGAAAATTAAGGAAGAAATTAACGCTACTTGAAGAAAGAAGAATAATGGGAAGGAAAAGATTTGAGAAAAAGTATAAAAGATTAAATTGTTTCACAAGTCAAGTTATAGGACCCTAAGCAAAAATACAGAAAAGGGTCTTTGTCCTTCAGTAAGTAGTTAACAGTAGTGGAAATTTATGTATGGTTTGTAAAGAACAAGAAGTCAACATGCGTCATTTCTCTCACCTAGACTTCAGTTTACTTCTTAATTTCTCATCTTATTCAATTCCCATTTGCTGATTCACCATATATTGGGAATCTGGGTATAATGCTGAATTAAAAATATAGTGATGAAGAAATGACTTTTATCTCCAGAGGGTTCATAGTTTTCTCCTGTTCATCATATTTTCCACGTTTTTTATGCCTCACAGGAAAATATTATCTAAGAATTATTCAAAAATCATGTTATCATGGATGGACCTATAAGAAATCTTATTAGCAGAAACAAGTTGGAAAGAAAAAGACAGAAACTAAATGGTTTCACTAATATATGGGATATAGGAAAAACAAACAAAAGGCCAGGAGGAAAAGTAAAAACAAGCTAACAAGCAAACTAAAATACAAAACAGCTGGTGGGGTATGGGTGGGAGTTGTCAGGGACAAGAGGTGGTGGGTGAACCCCAGGGAATACAAAGATGTGGAATTTCTATATAAATAAATTATATAATTAAAAATAAATAAATAAAAATCATGTTTTCACCTAGGTATTATCTGAAATACCTAGGAGTATTACTAGTATATATCTAGTATATACTCCTATATGTACACATACATTCATAAATATTAGTGGTTTATAAAGTTATAACTTTGTAATTATCTTTTATTAAATTATCACAAATTTGTTCCCATAAATTTAGTCTATTGATCATCTATGATATGATCATGGAAAAGTGATGATTCACTTCTCAGTTGTGAGATGCAGTGATATTTTATTTCTCTATTGTCCTTGACTTCTCAGATCATTTGACAGCGTTGAATGCCTTCTTCTTCTAAGTCCTCCCTTCTTCGCATTTTTCTGGCTAGTACCATAGGCCTTAGAGTCAGGCCAAGTTCACTTTAAATCCTTGTTTTGCAACTTTCTGTATAACCTAGAAGGTGTCACTTCTGTTCTGCACCTCATTTTATGCTCATTTATAAAATAGGAATGACATGACAGACTATCTCAAGAACATCATTGAGAACTGAATGTAATAACATACGTGAATCAAATCAGAACTCAGAGACTCAAACCCCTTTTATTTCTCCAGGTGGGATTATGTCCAGTTCTTTGAACTTGAGTTACTGTCATCTTAGTCAATACATTGTCTCCTGGATCATTCTTTTCTATGACTTTGTTCCCCTTCTGTAGGTAAATGAGAATGACTCTCTAACCATTCTCTATTTCTGACCTAAGTGTCAGTATACCTCACTAAACAGAGTGCTCCATACCAAAGGCAAAGACAGCTTTCATCTGTCAGAAAGAGCCTGGGGGTAGTGTCAGTGGTCCATTATCAAGACTGGGTAACTAGGGTCATGATCTTTCTGCAAGAGTCCCCTTCTTCATACACTTACTCTGACTAGTCCTGGACCATAAAGTCTCCCCAGTATCTCACACAGTGACTGTCTCTTTTCACTCTTAATCAGGTCACAGTGAGAAGAGTACATTATTTGGTCACTTTAGACATGGTTGGTTGAAATAACTTCATTAATTCATGTAGATTGTTGGTTGAAATTACTTCGTTAGCATGCTTTTACAAGTCTTTAACTCAATAAACAATATATTTTTCTTCTGGGTTGAGACCTGGAATCAGAGAACTAAACAGCATCTGATTTCTACTCAAGATATTCACAGATCAGTGGGTAGGATGTACAGTAAGCTAGTGGTATGGAATTGTATGCTGAGTGTTGGGAGTGAGGCTATCTCAGAGAGCCAAAAGGAGAGTAGACATGAGGGTGGGAGAGAGAGAGATAAGAAAAATCTGAGGAGTGTGTCAGGGACTGAAAGGGTGTAGACAGATCTGGGAAGAGTACAGAAGTCTTTCTGTCTTTCCATTAGAAGTGCCAGGAATTTTTTGCCATCAGTTCATGGACTTAGAAGAATTTATATTAGCAGAAACAAGACAAAAAGAAAAAAACAGAAACCAAATGGCTTCACTACTATGTGGGACATGGGAAAGATAAACAAAAATTCATGAAGAAAAGTCAAAACAAGCCAACAACCAAATTGAAGTACACAATTTGGGGGGGGTAGGACAGGGTGGGGAAGGTCAGGGAGAGGGTGAACCCCAGAGATCACAGAGATGTGAAATTTATATATATAAATATATATATATATATATTGCCAGGAAAACAAGGGCAGTATGAGGTGAATATAATAGAGTGGGAATACAATTCGGGCATTGGCAGAGAATGAATTTTTGCTGCATCACATCCTAGGATACAACAGATTCCTTTGTAAAAGAAACAAAATCCCATCATACTAGGGATGATTCCTTCCCTCCAAAAGTTTCTTTACCACCTCCTGCTTGATATCAATATTCTGAAGTCCTCTTATATAAAGAGAAGTTTAAAAATGAGCTTCTAATTAAGGCATAATTTCCACAACATTTGGGACTTTTCCATTAGCTTTTAAATGTAGTTCATCACTTAGCCTAACTTTAGCTTGGACTGAGTTGCTAAAGGGGGTAGGGAAGGAGCACACCTGGAGCGTAACCGTGCCGACCCCAAAGTCCCAAGAGTGGACTGAGGCTCTCGGGGACAAAAGAGTCACCTGCAAAGGGGACTCCGACCTGGCTGAGAGGAGCAGCTAGCACACCAGCACCTGGGGAAGGAGACCATGCAGAACAGGTAGGCGTCCTACCTAGAGCAGCCTGTGACGTCTCCCGGTCATCAGGGAAACAGCCTGGAGGCAGGCAGATCGGCCATTTGCATCTCTATGGACCCTGGCTATTCAGCCTAACTTTAGCTTGGACTGAGTTGCTAAAGGGGGTGGGGAAGGAGCGCACCTGGAGCATACCCACGCCGACCCCAAAGCCCAAAAGTGCCAGCGCCACTACGCAGCACTGGCGCAAACTCAGAAAACAAGGACATTCACTACAAAAAGCACATAAGCAGTGTTAAATACAACTATATAGGCTTCAACATGCCTACTACTAGAGCGGTAGTCACCCAATACGTAGAGCACATCCGAAAGGAAAACACAGGAAAAAGGAAGAACACAAACACTCAAGCAAGCCCTAAGAAAAATAACTCACCACCTAAGGATAAACAATTTGAAAAAACCAACATGGATGACGTCGAAGAAATGCTCCATATGTCAGACAAAGAATTCAGAATCAATGTGATAAAAGCACTCAAAGAGGCCAAGGAAGTGGGGGAACAAAGGGAAAGCAAAAGAAGAGAAGCTCTCAATGAATTAAGAGAAATAATAGAAAAATATAAAAAAGAATGCAGCAAAATGAACAATATCATCAACGAACAGAAAAATGAAATTGAAACCCTAAATAAGAAACTGCAGGAGATGCAAGGCATAAGAGGAACAACAGAAGAACTCAAAAATGCAGGGAAGAGTCAGGAAAGCAGACTAGAAGAAATAGAAGAAAGAATCAGCACACTAGAAGATACAGA
>PVHY01005114.1:57825-86375 GCA_004024945.1 Uropsilus gracilis | reverse complement strand
AATCATTCTAGCAGAAATGAGCCAGATAGAAAGGGACAGAAACCAAATGGTTTCACTAATATATGGTCAACCAAATGAAACTGCACAAGGGGAGAATGGGGACCAGCTGGAGCAGGTGGGAAGGGGAGGTGGTGGGTGACCCCCAGGGACTGAAATGATGTGAAATATATATAAATAAATAAATTAAATTAAAAAAAAATAAGGGAGGAAATGAGGAAAAAAATTGAAATACACAATCCAGGATAATTTTTAGACACCAAATTCATGGGAAGTCACCAGTCGCATATTTGGGTCACTAAGTTTCTTCCCTCTCTAAAAGGGCAAGAATATGTTTGATAAAAGGTAAAGAAAGTGTTTTCCTGCCATGAATTGAAGACATGGAAAAGTACAGGAGTGTTTTAAAGGTGCTGTTTTCTTGAACAGTAGGAAGCAGGACTTAGGGGGAAATCATGTAACCATTTCTGATAGGATTCCAGTTTCTGGATCTCAAAGTCTTGATGTCCTCCTCTGAAAATTGATCAAATGCCTGTAAACATCACAGAAATGTCATGATGATCAAATATTTGTAAAAGTGACTTGCGAATGTTGAACATACAAATGCTGAAAGCTTCACAAAAGTTATTATTTTTGAAATGAACTGACTTTTAGATGTAGTATCTTAAAACTCCGTGGAAGAAATTTTATAATTCTCCAACAAATCTCACAAATATTTAGGAAATAAAATATATTCCTTTCAAATTCATTTGACGTAATTTCTGTTGTTCACTACTTCTAGGAAGTTGTACCTTTATTGATGATTTTATTACATACAAGCAGTTAAGAATGTTTAACAGAATTAATTCCATCCATCAGTTAGGAGACTGTCTGCCTGCCAGCCTTCCCCCATCCCTCCCTGCCTTCCTTCTTTGCTCATTCACATTCCAGCATTAGCACGTGTGATATCCTTTCTCTACCCTTAAGACCACTCAGAAAGCATAGGTAGCAGGTACAAATGCTGAGAGTTGACATCCGGTGTCACCAAAGCTGGTATCCCAGTGAAAAGAATCACTTCAGTTGACCTGCAAATGCTGTTCCTGGTTTGTGCCGACTTTGTAGGGCAGCAGAAGGAGCATGGTCAGTTTCGGTTGATCTGACCTTAAATTTTAGATAAGTCTTTTCACTTGAGTTTTTTTTTATCTTTAAGATGTAGATAGTAATCCCTGTCTCGAAGCAGGTTTCCAAGACTAAACAGAGTGAGACTATTAAGTTATACAATAGTACTGCAAATTAGAGATTCGAAAAATACTTCCTGCTCTCCACCTCCGGCTAATGCTCTGGTGACTTCAGTGGGTTCCCACTACCGGGATTCAGCACAGTAAGGGTCAAATCATCACTGAGCTCAATAGCTGCACATCTGCCATCTGGAAGGATCCAGCATTATAAGGCTATTTTCTAGCGATTGTGCTAATTGCTTGGTCGTGTGGTATACAGAGAAGTGAATGCAAATCTGTGTCTTGATGAATGCCTGCTCATTGAATATGCACCTATTTATCACAGGATGGCAATGATAATTTTTCCCAGAAAGAAATGTTTCTGATTTACATATGTGTGGCTGATGCATGAAGTGGCGTTTATAAATCACTATGTCATCACCACCAAAATATGCCCTCTAGTCATATTTAAAAGAGCCCAAGACAAGGGGCCTATCAAATTGAACGGAAAGGCCATAAAACCATCAGTTCATTTGACATAAAACTGATATATTATGTGATAATGCTTCGAGAAGAACCCAGGACCCTATTCATCACATGGATGCTCCTTGGCTAGATTCTGAACCGTGTTAATGAAAGCGTCACGCTGGATTCACGCGAGCGGACTGCAGTCCCCAATCAGCGCAGGGACCCACGTGCAGAAAATGTTCTGCTATACTTATAAATTCACTAATGAACTTTCCTAGGAGAAAAGTTGCATCGGAACAGAGGTCACGTTGAGGAACAGCCCTCTTGGGGCTGGTTTCTTCATCTGTAAATGGGTAGGTGAGATCTGTGGTACTTGCTAAGGAAGGGCATCCCACCTATATGGCTGTCCTATCAAAGCGTCGCTGCGGTGCCATCTCAGGGGAGACAATGGGCATCCTCAGGCTTTAAACACATCACTCATTCTGACAATCGCGTGGGTGTAGCCTTTACTCAATGTTACCCCAGGACGAATAGCATCAGCATCTATGGGCACCTCTGCGAAATGAAGAATCTCAGTCCTTTGGGAATAGAATCTGAATTTTGACAAGATCCCCAGTGATTCGATGCTTATTAAAATTTCAGCGGCATTACAATAGTGTTTCACCACATTGGCCCCATATGACGCTAATCTCTTGGGAATGTTTTAAATAGTCCAAGACCCAGCTGCGCCACGGGACTCAATTAATTAAATCAAAACCTCTACGAGGGGTTTTTCTGGCATCAGTTTTTTTTAATAGCTGTTCCCAGGTGATTCTAATGTGTTGCCGGGTTGGCGAGCCACTGGCTTTAGAACTTGGTTTCCAGTGCACACCTGGGCTTCAGCTGGTGTCCTGCCGGCGTAGACTCACTGGCATAACAAGGAGCTCCAAACTCCATGAGAGCAGAGAGGTATCCTTCTCAGCTCCTCCTTCATGCCAGGTACTGTTTATTCTTTCATAGGCACCTTCAGGACAAACGACAGGTAGGAACGGTTACATGATTTTAAATTGAGAAAACTGGCTTAGAGAGGCTTCCGCGATCTGCGAAGGTCAAAAAGCTGGTAGGCGCAGGCTGGTGCTGCTCTCCTGTGGCGGGGCGTGACCTGCTGTTGTGCATCTCAGAGAATATGGGTGTTTTGTTTTGTTTTGTTTTGTTTTTTTTAAGTAGAAGCCTAGTTTCAGGAGTGACAGGTAGAAAAAGGGAGGTTGCTTTTTCCGGAGTCACCCCATGAGTATCATCGGACTGAAAGGTCAGGGAAAGGCCACACTGGAAGCTTTTTTGAGAGAGAAAATGAAAATAAAAACCAGAGAAGCCCAGAGTCTCTTTTTGTCTTTGTTAGCTTTGCTCCTTTGACTACTGCAACCTCCTTAGGAGGTAACAAACACCTTGCTATGTGAAGTTCACTGCTGGTTTTGAAACAAAGAACAACAACAGAAAGCAACCATTAATGTAGGGTGAGTTGTTGAGGTTTTTTCCTTCATTGGCCTATATAAACAGAACCTGGGACACTGGGCTGGTTGTGCAGCCCAGTGGGTGTGAGCATGAGTAAGTGTGCACACCTGGGCCTAAGAGAGGGCTTAAGAGAGCATGCGCAGATGTGAGAGAATGGGAGGGAGGGAGGAGGAGCTAGAGAGAATGAATTCCTGGGGGGGGAGGGGTAGAAGGAGGGAGGGGAGCGAGAGAAGAGAATGAATTCCTGGCCCTGCCCAGTATGTCTACGCAACTGCTAAAACCAGCAAAGAACCTACACAGATGGGTGAGCCTGATATTTACAATTGGCAGTGAGGATTGGTTACTTTATGTTTAGTTTAAATATACTTGGCACACAAACTATACAAATGTAAAAAGTATACAATATGAATTTTGCCCATACTATTTTTTTTTTTTTTTTTTTTTTGAGACTCGGTCTCTCTATTTTTGCCCAGCGAGCCACAGGCTCACGTTGCCCGGGGTACCACAGACTCGAGCAATCCCCAGCCTCAGCTTCCCAGGTAGTTGGGATTACAGGCGCACACCACCACACCCAGCTATTTTTTTGGGACTAGGTCTCACTGAGGCATGAGCCACCCTGCCCAGCTCTGAATTTTGCCCATACTGATGAAAACTTCACCACAGTGGATATTATGAAGCTTTCTGTCACCCCAAAGTTACATTTGTGCTTCTTTGTAGTAACATCCTCCATCCTCTCCCTGAAGTAACCATTAATCTGCTCTGTGTATGTGTGTGTGTATAGATTAGTTGCATTTCCTAGAATTTTATACAAATAAAACATAAGATAATGTGCTTTCTTAGTTTGACTTCCTTCAATTAGCATAATTACTTTGAAAGTCATTCCAATTATTACAAATATTATGCTTGGCACTTTTCTAGTTTTAAAAAAATACTGACGTCGCCTTGCACTTTAACATCTTAGATTTAGGTGTGCATCATTATAAATTAACATCTGTATGTAGTACATAGTTCATCAGTGGAAGTCCATTTCTGTACTTTACCAATCAATTCTATATTGTACCTTGTTACACACACCACCCATCTGCTTTTCCCTTCTTTTTGGAAATCACCAATTTGATCTTCTGAAAATTTTATTTTGCTTTAGTTCATTTGTTTTGCTCATTTATATGTCACACATGAGTGAGATCACATAGTATTTGTCTCTCTCCTAACTTATGTTACAAAGAATAATACTCTCAGGCCCATCTATAGTGTTGAAATGGCAAGATTTTGTTCTAATTTTTTTGTAGCTGAATAGCATTCCATATATAGCATATCCATTTATCCAAACATTTGTCAGTGAGCATTTAGGTTATTTCCATTCTTGGTTATTGTAAATTATTCCGTATTAAATATGAGGGTTTATATGTATTCAAATTACTGTTTTGTAGTTTTTGTGTAAATACCCAGAAGTATACCCAGAAGGATAACTACTTTCTATGGATTTTTAATTGCTGAGGACTCTTCATACTGCTTTATACGTTGCTTGCACCAGTTCACAAACTAAGCAGTGTTCAGAACTGCTTCTCTCTCCAACACTGTTTCTTGTGAGTGTATGTGTATGTGTGTGATTCTCAGGGAGCTGATCTCCTTCATTTGCCAAAGTTCCAACACAAATTGCTGACCTGCTACTCCCCAAATAGAGTGAGATCCTGATTCTTACTGCCCTGATTATGATGTCATTCTCACATCACTAACTGCATGTTGTGCAGACACTGCTTGCCTCCTATCAGTGTCCACTGCTATTCAGGATGGACAGTCTGGTGAGGATGTCCAGCTGACCTACTGTGTGCTCCAGCTAGCTGGCCAGCATCTGGGCAGCTGAGACTTCTGGGGCTCCAGTGGGGCTCCTGGGACTGACTCTGCATGGTCTCCTGCTTCTGTCTGGTGGCACAGGGAAATTGACTTCTGGCAGATTCCCAGGAGAGCTAAAACATCAGTCCTCAGTGGTTTTTATGATGTCTCCATAATTGGGAGCCTCAAAATTACTCTTCCACATCATCATATGTTCATCAGAATTTCCAGAAGCAAAATACACCCTGTTCATGAGAAGGCAATGGTGGTAGCTGGGCCCGGCTTACCCATGGAGCATGTAGAACTGCCAGTTCTCTGTATTGTACCGAATCTTCAGGTTCGAGTATCTAGAGCTGCAGAAAGGTAGCTTCTCTAGGAAATCCTATTCCTGCTGAAAATGCCTGTTCCCATGGTGCAGATGGTGGAGTCTCTTGGTACCTGGCTGCTACCAGGTGGCCCCATGAAGTGAGCCACTGAGTGAGCAGAATTGCCATCCTCCTGTCCCCGCGGGCCCACTCAGCTCCCTAGTTCCCTCATGCAGAGGCCCCAAGATGGTGCTGGGGCTTTAGCAGAGAGGTGACAGGCAATAGACACTGAGTGGACTGACTTCTTTATGGTTATTTTAAAGATAGCTTCTAAAATCTTCACCTGTTACAAAGATACAATCTTTCACATTGAGGGTTTTGGTTCCTGGAGGGTTGTTCTTTTCTTCTGAGGCCACATCAGCTTAAGGCCTCAGATGACCCAGTATTGTCTTTTTTTTGTCTGCCTGCTGGAAATCTGGGTCAGTAGCTAAGACTACAGCTACTTATATTTAACTTCCAGTATGTGGCACTGCAACTTTGATTTGGTTCTTGTTGACTTCTGCAGGAAAGGAGGTTAATATTCACAGCAGCTGTGTCAACAGGTTAGTGGAGGTACCCAGAGGGGGCCAGTCACTGTTACAAAAGTTGTTCATAGTATCAACCCCCTCTCGGGTGCCATATGTAGAACACCCTAAGTAATCCATCATCTGTTAGTGCATTTCATGGCACCAGCATGTTAAATATCAAATGATAACCATTTGGTTAGCGGATATCAAGCAGCCAGAAGCCAACCATATAAGGCATCATTGGCCATTGGCCAGCAACATCTCCTCTCAGTAAAAGGAGAGGAAAGGCAAAGCCTCTCAGTAGCTAGATAAGACCCTCATATCTTAGCCCTCATTAGCCAACCAAAGTAAGTGCACTACTCCCAAGCCCCTTGCCAAGGGATAAAAGAAAACTGCAGGGGGGCTCAGGGTCCTCACTCGCCCTGATGTAACCACTGCGTCGGTGATCCAGGTCAGTGCTGGACCCTGACTTTAGTCAGAAAATAAATGCCTCTTGCCTTTGCATCACCTGTGTGCTGTTGTTAAACTGGAACCCCACAACGGCACTTTAACTAGCACAGGTCACCTGGGAAGGGGGAAGGAGTATAGTATAGAATGATTTCTCTGTTGTCCTTCAGATGGTTACAGACCATCTGAAACACCTAAGCTCTTCCTTTTTGGACTTCACGTGGGCCAAAGGTGAAGCTTCTAACTATCCCTGCTCTCCCATAAAACCCTTGGCTGGTAACCCTGCCATCTTTGTGCCCTCCAGCCTGTTACTTCCCTGAGTTTCTCTCCATACACCTTTCACCACAGCAATACACAGCTCTCCTCTGCATTCCTTCTAGCGCAATCTATTGGTCTCAGATATGCAGACAGAGCTTCCTACTTCACCACACTGAAGGATTCTCTTTGTAGTATCCTGTTCCTGGCTAAGTTTTACTTTTCTCTTGGAAGTTAAGCAAGGAACAACTTGTTGCCACCCTGGTGATGTCAAAAAACCAACATCTGTACTCAACGTGCATTTATTGAGTCTCTCTATGCACCAGGTATTTTAGATAATGGATGGACAGTGATAAACTAACTCACATGAAATCCTGCTCTCCAAAGGTGACCCTTTCATGAAATTCTCATTTCCTTTAAATTTTAAATTCTGTTTTCATCATCATTTGGGCTCTCATTACTTGCTTCATCAAATTACTTCTTGGACTTGGTCTTTTTGTATAGCTTTTGGCCTTTATTACTCATTAATTATGAGTGGATAATTATGTTTGAAATTCCTGCTCTCATGACTCTAATAAGACAATCAAAAAGTAGACAAAAAATTCAGATAATATGGACGTCTATTTTTATCATCATAGTCAAGGAAAAGTCTAAAGTCACATTTAAGCAGTTGAAAACAAGTGAAAGAGATTTAAGCATGCAGCCTAAGGACTGTTCTGAGTAGAAAGTATATAAAGTAGGATCTTGATATGATTGAGAATTAACAAGATCTAGCTTCATTCTTCCATTTTCATTGAGAAGTGCTCATTGCACCAGCTTAAAATGACCACTCTTCCATAATATCTGTGATTTATTTAGCATTGAATATATATTGCATTATAATACTAGTTATCTTCAAGGATGTTGAGATGCTTGAACTCACTAAAAACACAGCTCCTTCAGGCCTGTAATACCTTGTCCTATGCTTCTTGATGTACCTCAAATCAAAAATTCTCTCATTTACAGTCATTCACTAAACACTCAAAATGACCCTGACTGATATAATTATCTGTGCTGTTGTCATGTTTCAAGGAGCACATCATCTCTTGACTATGGATAGAGAAAGTAAGAGGTTCTAGCTATTTAAAAATAAATTCAGTAAATATCATCTGGTATTAAACTCCTGTTATTTTTGTAATGAACTGATAGTGTTG
This sequence comes from Uropsilus gracilis, assembly GCA_004024945.1. NCBI lineage: Eukaryota > Metazoa > Chordata > Mammalia > Eulipotyphla > Talpidae > Uropsilus > Uropsilus gracilis. Next base: position 78,627 of record PVHY01005114.1, on the reverse strand, counting down.
TAGAAGTGTTTATAATTTAGAAAATAATCCACTTAATTGAAGTTGTAATTAAAATGCTTCACCTTCAATTGTTGAATGGCTTTTGTCATAGACCTTTACAACTAAAATAGTCTTTCTTGGGTTAAAATAACACAAAATGCACTACTGCTGCTTGTAAACTGTCTTCTCTTCTGTCATATAATAGTGTTTCAAGAGAAAAGTCAAGGGTCCATGCCAAAAGTTTTCCTAAAACTGTGCTATTTTCTATGGGCTGAAATAGTACACTGACAAATACACATTGCAGAAGTATGTCATGGTGATACTGGAATACTAATAGTGGTAAGAGTGGTTGTAACATTACATGTTTAGTGAGATGGTTTAGTGTCAGGAATCTAGATTAGAGGCATGGCTCTTCTATTCAGTAGCTGTGACTTTGGGTAAATCATTTCTTCAGTATTCTTGTCTCCCAAATGAAGATGGCATCTTTCCTGCATATCTTTAAAGCTATCTGTCACCAGATCACTGCCGTTCAACTTTACTAGGTAATACTAAGAATATTACATTACATAGTTCAAATGGATCTATCATATGTTCCAGGGGTATGATGATTTCATGCAATAAACTGTTCATTATTCTGGGGCTTTGTGAAAGTGTAAGGAATAATGGTTATAGTTTCCTTCACTTTAAGAAGGGTAATTAAAAATAAAAAACACTTCAAAAGTAAATTAAAACAGGTTGAATAGCTAATGGAAGATTTGCTACTTTATGAATGAAGACTTATAAATGTTCATTCAATGACAATAATTATGAGGCAAATTGTCTTTTTCCCTTTTTCAGATATTTTGTTGAGAAAAGTTAAGTTCATGATCATATAACATCTAGATGAAATTAAAAATTCCATCACCTAGAACTTCTTGAGAAAGTCACTTTCTCCTACACTCATGGTTTCCAAACTTGTCTGCTTTAGAACACTATAAGTGCTCATTTCAAATGCAGATTCCAAGGTCTCTTAGAAGATATATGATATGGCCTAGAATCCATATTCCTAATAAGTGGACTTATTAGGAAATAAGTCCACTAGCTCTAAAAACTGCCTATTCAAGAAAATCAGAAACCATGTATCATTACAGTAAATTAGCAAACACTTTTATCCCACTACAACCATGTGGTACTCGGCTACTATACTCCTAGAATTCTTACCTAAGGTGCTATGAGATAAAGTATTCCAGGAGTACCATCTATAAATACAGGAGTCTTGCTAAATTTTAATGTGAAAACCAAACCTACCTTCCTTGAATCACCAATAGGATGTAATTCATACCCATACTAGGACACTGTTAAGACTAAAAGGGGGCATTATTATTTCAAGACAATAGGCATTAATTATTAATAACTATTAGTATTATTTCAAGACAACAGGCATTAAGCAACCAAAGCAGATGTAGGGAAAAACAAACTTTCCTACCATTCATATCCTCCCATTAAAGCACATTTTTATATGCTCAGTACCACACTCCGAGTACTAAATCAGGCTTATCATGTTTCATTTTCTTACAGAATATCATTTAATATTTATTTAGATAATATTAAGATTATTTAAGTAGTCAAAACCACTTTTATTGTGTGAAAAATCAAATCCAAAATGGGGAGGCAGTTGTGAAGTACTGAGAGAACCCCAGCTAAGGAGATGTACATTCAAGTCCCAGACTGCCATAAAGCTATGACCTCAATTAGTTTCTTCTAACTTGAGCCTTAGTATCATCATCTGTAAAATAATGAGGCCAAATATCCTAATAACTGCAGTTATTAGTGGATTAAATGAATAACATATACCCAAAAGTCTCATAAAATATTACACATTAGGGACAATATTTTGTCCAAATATTATGGACGGTAAATTTGAAGGAAAACGTTATAAGATATATCCTCTCATAGAAGTTGCAGTGATATGACTGGTACTTAGAGATTGTGTTTGCTATAATACTGCCACTTTCTTTGTTGGATTCTTGGGCAGGATGGTGTTCTGGACCCCAATGCAGTCATAGGCAGGATAGTGATCATTGTTCAGGGTAGAATAACCCTTGTAATTATTTTTATTGTTGAATTATACATAAGGGAAAAAAAACCCACAAAGGCATTTCATAGAACATCTTCAGAATAGAACAGTTTTTAGGAGAACAATCCCACTAGAGTTTCATGCTACATCAGCAATAAGTCCTCTGGCATCCCACAAGCGGCAGGTCTTGCAGCACACAGCCACAAGTGGCAGGTCTTGCAGCACAGGTCTCTTGGAGGAGGCATGTGACTGAACATTTGGCCCCTCTGGTATTAGAAATGGCTCAGTTACTATGTAGCAATATTCCCAGATAGACCTACAAAATGAGGGCACAGACTAGCAATTTTCAAGGACCCAATATGCTTGGACATTCTATGATTTTTAAGAAATCTTTGGCACTTTGCAACTCTAGATGATTGCCTTCTTATATATTTTCCTATCCTTTTGCATAACAGAAGATAAAAATTTAAGCACAATTAAACAGAAATAGATATCTGAAATAGAAATTTAAAGTAGTGTTAGGATATATTTAAACCAACACACAGAGATAAAATAGGTATTCAATTAAGAAACTTTTATTCTTTCCCACATGAAAATGAAATTGCAATCATAAACAAAAACTAAGAAATATCATAATCTGTTATATTATCATAACCTTAAGATATTAGAGAAGGCAATTATTAAAAGGCCCTTAGGACTTTTGCAATTCTATGACATTCTTGACCTGTCTAGATGACTGCCCTTCATTTAAAAAAAAAATATTTTCCAGTCTATTCTCATTACAGAAGAAAACTTAGCCTACAATAACAGAAATGGCAGTTCTAATAGAGATTTAAAGTAACTTCAAGATACATTTACACTGAAATATACAGATAGAATCGCTGAGTCAGGAAACATTCACAGTCTCAATTTCATTAATTTATGGAAAAGAATATGAACCAAGTAACATCTGTTTTACAAGGCAATCTAATTTTGCAACTAGAGACATGTTACACTTATAGCATTTACACAATACTACTTTCAAAATAAATTTTTGACTTCTAAGAATGAAGATTCTCATTGATATGATAGCTTAAGATATGCAGCTTAGTCCAGTGATACCCACTTTGTCATGAAAAGCAACTATACACAAAATGTTTCCTTACCCCCAGCATGAGAAAGTAAAATTAGAAAATTGTAAGGCAGGAAAAAAAAAATCCCTCCAAAGTATAAATTATTGAGGTTGAAAGAAAATGAACTGAACTTAAGATCTCAACTATTCGAGCAAGTGACTTAACTTGCACATAAACTCCTTTTCTTACTACTTCCTGATTTCTGATTCTGGGAATATTTGTGCTACACATACTATATGAGATAACACTGGTTACACCAAGGAGCATAAGATGTGGTCCCAGTGGTGTGCTGGTAAATGTGTAAAAACTACCTCTCAAGGGAAACAGAGTCCCTTACTTAGAGCATTTACCGATTCCTATGTATAAATACTCCCACTCTAGCAGATTTCAATATGCCAACATTTTATAACTGTGTCACAAAATTCCTGAAATGAACAATTACCCCTTATAAACCATTGTAAGTCAGGGCTAACAGAACACTGTATGATCAATATCCTCAAGTAGCTCACAATCTCATCATAGCTAAATATTTTAGAGAACAAAAGAATGGAGATAAAATTAAAATAATTCAACAATATTTTTTGTAAAAGGTGTGAAAAATTAAGAGAAATGTTGAAATTTGGAATTTTCCAATGTTTACTATTTCACTTTTGCTTAAATTTATTTCATGAAATCGAAATGTGCATGTGGGGACAAGTAAAGGATAAACAGAATAAAAAAGGGAAAAAAAGACAAGATATATACCAATAGATATCATACTTATGTTGGAAGAAAATACCCACTAAGTGCAAATATAATGTAACTTTCAATTCCATCTTCTTTAAGGCCTTTCAGTTCAGTCATAAATACGGAAGATTTGTCTTAACTGTCTTCTTTGGCTGCAGCTTGAATGAGATTAATTAGCTTCTTTTGCACAACACTGAAGAGCATACAGCTTCACACCACTTGCAGTATCAGCTCACAGTAAAAGGCAAAACTAAATTCGGAGTCTGAAAACTGAGCTTCTTTTGCATAGTTGCCACCCCCTAACTACATCATATCTTGGGCAACTGCCGGTTGGGATGACTAGAAAATTCTTCTGGCAGCAAAACGTGGAGTCTGCAGGTTGGGCATGTCCCCTGTTGCATCAACCAAGGTCTAATGCACTTAAGAAACAAAAAGATACACGTCAGTCTCAGGTTTAGCTAAGTAGATGGAGGAGCTAATCTTTAACAGGGTTACCTACATTTCTTCTTGGTGATTTTACAGACTCATCCGGTAGATTACAAAGCCAAGTGCTGCAGTCATGGCACTGCTTTTGTGACTTACTGAGCAATAAACAGTTGATGCCAACAAAATTACTTTCAGCCAGTTTATTCCATTAGGATTCTTCCCCCAACCTCAATTTTCAGGATGGGTGAATCTTTCTAACTAAGGAAACCTATATTTTTCTCTATTTTATTTTACTATACTCACTTTTAACTCAGAAAAAGTTACAACTTAACATACAAAAATTACCAATACCTTTTATAAAATGCTTATGGGTGTTTTCAAGTTAAAATGATGGTTATGCTTTTCAGATTGGTTTTTCTTTGGTGACAATGGTTCTCTTTGGCCATAAACTACCTGTTAAGTAATGTCAAATCAAATAACTTTTATCTGTATGAATAATGGAGAATCAGGACAGATATGGAGTATTAATAGGTACTATATAAAAGTCCCACTAACTCTAACCCACAATGAATTAAGTACCTGCTTTTTGTTCAATGGCCAATAGCAGAAGACAAACTAAAAAAAACCTTCAAAAGAAAGTTAATTGGTATCTTTCCTGAAGATATTTGGAATTAGTTATTATGTGTAAATTTCTTCATATCAAGCAGATATAAAATATAATCTTGTATCAGAAATAACATATCTTTGAAATGGTGCTTTACAGACTTGGTCTGAATGAGCTGGCTATTGTTTGCTTCCATTAGAAGCCTTTCTTGTGTGTAAGATTATCTTGTTCTGTGTCAAATTATATCTCTGCAACAGAAGGCCTACTCATAAATTATATATTAACAGTACTTGGACAGAAGCAACACCAGGAGTTTATATATATATTCTAAAAATCATTTTTCTAACATCAAAATTCAAGCCTGAGGATCTTAAGCAAATAAAGGCGTCTGGAGAGATTAAGATAGTTTTGTGCTTTATAATGGATAAAGGGTAATCATGAGGTATGAATAAAGGATACTATGTATTATTTACAGCAAATATAGATGAAATAGCACTTTTGATAAACCACCATTGGGTTGCCATGTTAATTAACATTCCTCCCAGTCTATTCAAGGGAACTGCTTTACTTGGTGACATTAAAGCTCACTGTTGTCCCCATCTGCCATAAGGTACATGGAGAATCTGAGACAGCACAGTGCAATCTGTGTCTAGGTATGAAGAAACAGGAATAAATAGGAATAAATGCTTCTGTGTGGCACCTAAAGTCCTGGGTAAGATCCAGTGGAACTCATGACAGTAGCGGATGATGTTACATGTAAATGATTTCAAGTAAGGTGGTTTAAATCTCAGTTGAGTTATGGTAAAATATTAACAAGGTAAATTTAACTAACTTGAAAGGAAGCATAGATTCTTGTGTTTACTGCAGCACTATTTATAATAGCAAAATTATGGGAATAACCTCAATGCCTCAAATAGGTGAGTCATTCAAGATGATGGGTCAATGGGATATTTATCAAAAAAGATAAATACATGTAGTAGCATGGATGGAACTGAAAGGAATAATGTTAAAAGAAATAAATCAGCAGGAGACTAATGTCACCAATATGTAGAATATAGAAAAATCAACCTAAGGGTCAGATAAAGACAAGGTTAAAAACTGACCTTTGAAAGCTGACTATAGAAAACTAAAGTATGCATATGAGAGAGAGAAGGATGGTAAGAACAAAGCGGGACGAAAGCACAGTAGACTATGGTGGCAGACTAAGGGTGAGTTGCTGGTGGGTGCGTTAGGTGGCAATATCTGATGGGGGTATCCAAATATTACCTCAATTACAAATAAAACAAAAGTTAGATTTAAGGGATTACCTGAGAGTGAAATTTATGAGCACAAGGCAAAACTGACAGGTTTTCTGGAGAGAGATTTTCATGACAGATCACACAAGGTTCTTCTTCCTCCTCATCATCCTAGAGAAAAACCCACAACAATCACAACAATGGTTAAAATTCAGTCCCCTCTTCCCCAAATTAAAAGTACTTGGAATATGCTCTTTTAATCTCACCAAATTACTGGCTCCTTCCCATGTGGCAGAACTTTGTGAACTGACCCCCCAGGCTTGTTTGGGGGACTGGGCAGCGCTAGACACTGGTGGAGTATGGCTGGGTGAAACATTATTACCATTTGGCACTGATTTTCCTTGACTCTAAAAGTAAAAATATTCACTTTTTTAAAGACTTGCTCTAAAACAGGAAAAACTGCAAATAGCATATAACAAGGTTCAGTGAGAATTATCAAAAGGGTCAATCAGATTAATAAGAAATCTTTCTACATATATTTAATTTTATTGAGGTATACTGATTTATAACATTGTATATTTAGGGGTATAGGTTCACATCTCTTCAGATATATGTTACTGTACTAAGCTTACCAAGAGAAATCTTAAAAAAGTTGGCTATATTACAAATATACCCACAGGGCCATTTAAGGACAGAAATCAATATACTAATTAAAAAAAATTTTTTTGCACAACATTAGGAAAAAAGTTTCCCTTTAGAATCATTCAAGGTACCCAGAATAAATTTCAAGAGGACCACTTTATTCTAGGATTATTAAGTACTAGATATTTCAAAAAGTATTTCCCACACATTTGTCAAGTTGAATTGTTTATTGTTAACAGATGATTTATTATGAACATGTTATAGAGATAATTATAACATCTAACTGATAGAAAAAAGATTAAAGAGAGGTAAGACTTTTTACTTTTTTACCTGCACTCTCTTGGGATCAATAAGCCGAGAAATTTTGTAAACAATTTCATCAAATGTCAGTCCAGATAATGACTTCCCATGAGTATCCTTCAATTTCTTTAAGAAATCTGTAAGATCCTTTCTGGAAGAGATTAAGGAAAGAATTTCCTTCCTGCCTCAAGGATGCTCCCTTCAAACAAGATATAAAATTCTATTATATGATTAATACATAAACATTGACACAAACATGACCCTTTAAATGTCTGATATAAAAAAATGACCGCAGATCAATCTACATTTATCTTCAGTCAAAATGAAAACTAATATGTTCTTGGATAATACTTTGTGTTCAGGAGTGAAAATTTTATGAATTAATACTTGACTTTTAAATTAAGTTTGTTATCTACTTATATTCTGAATTGTTTATAACATAGCTTTCAAAACTCTCAATCAGTACTAAAATAATTCTTTTACCTCTATTAGTATAAACATTTATTTTAGTAAAACTCAGAATGGAAAAGAAAAATGAAAAGATTAAAAGACAAATTATGTAATTAAAAAAAAACCCTAGGACTATTTAAGTAATACGCTCCTTTTCAATCACCATGGTTCACTAACTCTTAACTGCATACACATTTCTGGTAGGCCAGGGCAGGATGAAGTAATTTCTTTTCCAAATTAAGTAGCATGTCATCAGTCTTATAAAATAACCTTTGATGTACTATTTATTCATTTTATACATATTCCTATTACAACTGTTATTACAGTTCTATTTATAAGACAATAAACTAATCCTAGAGTTTAAAAGCATGTACATCAAATACATCTTCAAATGAAAATACTGTGAATACTAGAATTATTTCTTTGGTTATAAGGGGACAGATAAACTTTGGGTCTAGAGAAGTACTTTTTAAATGTCTTTTGCTAAAGTTAGAATTTTGTAGAGCTCAGTAAAATGAGCATTTCACTGTGCTCTATTAATGAAAATTGAAGGACCCTTGATAAATTAAGGAAATAGAAAAGTAAAACCTGATATTTGGGTTTATAATTAAGTAGGTTTATAACTAGCTGTACTTCCAGTAAGTGAGCAAATATAAATTTAAAATTTGATTTGTTCTCTCATAACTTAATATTTAATGAAGAGGTTTAGGTTAGAGTTTGAATTTTTAGTATTGAATACTGCTACCATTTGAAATTTTTTTTTGCTAAGGCCACACTAAGAAAATATCTATTTTTCCTTTTTTTTTTTTTGGTGTTATATTTATCTGAAATGTCTCAGAGCTGAAATTATAGCACTGTAGTATAAGATCTATGGTTACCACTAAGTAAAAACATAGGTACCTGGTTTGTTGTGGAAAGGCAGTTTTCAGCTTGTCTATAATCCTTTCCCAATTCATCATGGGTTCACTTCCCAGACCTGCACTGGAAAGAACAGCCTCTCCCACAGGTGCTGGTACAGTCCAGGCTATGCCAGTCACCTGTAAGGAATAATTATAACCCATCAGCTTCAATCTTTAGGAAGTAACATTCACTGCAGCATGCTATTTCCATACTTCAGAAAATGGGAAGAATGAAGAATATTGATATACGTTTCTCCTTTTAGTTTCTCAACTAGCACAATAATATTTATAATTTTTAAAGTTGTTTATTTTTAAAGCGGAACATGCTGCTCTTGGTAACTACAAATATGTAAAGAAATAATTAGTAGGGTGCCTATTGCATGAAAAGCTGAAAAACTAAAGTCTGTTAAAGAGTTAAATGTCGTAAGAGTGAAAAGTTATCACATATCTAATCAACACTGTATGTCTAAAAAAACAGATCTATATGTTTGAGCATAAGTGATGTTCATAGACTATGATTCATTAAAAAAACGCAAGATGTGGCACATTATTTATGATATGGTCATTTTATACTACATTTTAAAATGTGTATGCTTTACAACACAAAAGAAACAATGGACTAGAATCGATTTGCAGGACAGTAAAGATTAGAGATTTTTTTCATTAATTAATTAATGTCAATCTTCTGGGAAATTTTTCACTTAATAAGAAGTTTAGAATCTATTTAAAATTTTCTGCTGCTTATTCAAGTTTGGATAAGATTTTCTGGCTATTTGTTACTAGGAAGAGTTATACCTTTCAGGACATGTTCCAAGGTGGCATTATTTATATTACCTGTTTTTACACAAAATTGAAACACATGCATATATGTGTGTGTATAAATAAAATTTTTCTTTGACTTTGGCATAATTTAGTTTGTTGTAATTTGGTTTCTTTGCTTTTCAGTTTACCTAAAACCTAAGCTAAATACAAATTATCTACTAAAAATCTCAATCTATTTTGCATTGTTTCCCTTTTTATGAAGCAAAATGTAATTGTAAGCATTCTCTACTAAAAAAATTGATCTTTGTATCACAAAACATAACTAATATAGTTAGTAAACACTCTTAAGATAGTGCCTCACATGGAACTATTCATTCTTATTATCATCACCACCATCATCACCACAATCAGCATTTATGCAATAAATGAACAAACACTTATCCTGAACACATAAACAAGAAAACATTTATTTCAGAAGACTACTGTGGTGATAACTTGTTAATGTTTATTCCACCAAGAAGTGATCTATACCAAGGGAGCTCTAGGTTGGCCAGGTGCAGAGATGACTGCAGGGCAAACAGCAGATATTTGAGGAACAGTGAGTATGGGTCTATAAAAGGATTCTTTCACAAGGGGTCTTCCCAAGAACTGCTGCATCTAAAACAGAAAATGTGAAAAATAAAAACCTACACAGTTATATAAACTTAGAGGCAATGATCGAAACTTAACAGAACGATGTTCAGGGGAAACAGTGATTTAAAATCTAAATACAAAATACTTTAGTTAATGTATGAATATTTGGAAAAGCAAAAGGCAGGTAAATATACTGTAACAAGATAATTGACTTCTAGTTCCAGTTTTCTTCCACTAAGCTGAGTAACCCTGGGTGTGAATGTTACTAATTGATAAGAGGACTGGTGAGATGGTCTTTAATGTTCCCTCCCAACTGTAGCAATAGAGGCTGCTGCAAAGGAGCTGCATTCTGCCCATGTTGATGAACAATACTGATACTCAGAAATTCCACAAAACACCAACGTTGTCTACAGAAAACACTACTTTTGCTACTCTTTACTGAATCATCTTATGGAATTTTGACTTCAAATCCAAAGAGAGTAGAAAGTTAAAATGGGGTGGACCTGACATATTTCTGAATATAACTGCACTTTTCAGGGGGTTGTAGAAAGCCAGTTTTCTTACTATCTACCAATAGGATGGACATCTCATTGGTTGGACCACAAAAGGAGGACAGATTCATTAAGCATCCACCATATGTTAGCAAGAATACTAGCATAAGACAATTCAACTATCTAATGAATTAAAGAAATAAGCAGACAAGTTCTTAATGACCCTACAACCAGTACATGAAAGGTTAATGAGGACCTTCACAATAGATCAGGCTGACACTCAATTTTTTATGTCACTAATGGAAAGACTTCATGTGCCTTTTGTGCAAATAATGTACTCTTGTTAAAAATATTGAAGCTGATTTTAACCAAGCTTCCAGACATAATGATACATTAATAGGAAACAGTATAACATATATGATACCACAAGCATGTAATATGTGGGAAAATGGATAGTATGAGACCCAGTTTTTTGTTTGTTTTTTAACAAAGAAAAGGCATGAATAAAAGGGGTATGGTAACAGTTATAGATATAAAAGAAAACAAGCAACCAAATGCAAAGTACAAACCTTACTTATATTGTTTTTGAAAATGAGGGCTTCTTAAATAAGGTAACTATAACCAAACTGGTAATATTAGAGGTAATTTAAAAAAAAAAGATATGAGACAACTGGAGAAAAAAAATTTTTTTTTGGCCATGATCACACTTAGGTAATTTATTTAAGTTGCATTTCATTTCATTAAAACTGCATGTGGGTAATCTCTTTTACATGCATTTAATATGTATTAAATTATTTTGATGTTTAAAATAATTTAAACATTAAAGGGTACATGGAGAAATGGTGTTTTAAATGGATATTTGATATTAAAAATGATACTTTTTTAGTTAAGAAAATGTGATATTTAATAAGAGTCCTCATCTTTTTAGGAATATATGATAAAATATGAGGATAAGATTATGAGATACCTATAGCTTACTTGAAAGTATTCCAGTGGGAAGAAAATAGGGGATAACATGAAATAAGACAAAGTGCTGAGTGGTGAAGCTGGTTCATGGTACAGGTGAGACTGACAGGATGAATGAGAATATATCACCCCTTTAGATATCAAATGCATCCCTAAATTCCAGTGGTCCTATGTACTGATCTCAGTTAAGCCATGCAACTAGTTATATCATCTGGAAACAATACAATAGGAATATTTAGGAATAAACAGGAATGTCTCCAAATGATATGCACAAATGCCTATTCTATTTGGAATGCATATTAAATATTTTAACCCATATTACTGCTTTATAATCCTTATCATTTTATGAAGATGAAGATAGAAGTTTTTTCAAATCTCACATTTCTTACCAGCATGTCAGGACTAGGTGGTGGTGGAGGAAGCTGAATTGGAGGCAAAGTACTCAAAGCAAACCCTTGCTTCACCTTGTTAATTTGTTCATTGTACTGTGTCTGGTAGAAGAGAAGCAGTATTTTTAGAGCAAAGTCAACTTCACAGAAATAGCAAATGAGAATACTTGATGTAATGTTTAAGCATACAATATAGAATAGTGATTTGTGACCTATTAAATCAGAATTTCAAAAATGTTTGACACAAAAACAATTCTACTGACCACTATCCCAAAAAAATGCACATGGTTGAATTTTTAGATGGATCTGTTGATTTTTTAAGATACCAAGATTCTTGTGATAATTCACCAGTGTTTCCATGAATTTTAGCTTCCAGGCAGGAATAGAAAGTAAAAAATTAAGAAGCTTTAAGTAAAATATTGACTGATAAGTATGGGAAAAAGATATTTGTTACAAAGAGTTAAACTACTAGCAAATGCTCGTTTTAGGGAATACTTGTTAAAATATTTACATTTTGTTTAGCTCAAAAATTACACCTCTAGTTTTCTCTAATTCCATATATATCTTTGTCTGAGTTTTGTCAAAAGTGAGACTACGGTTACTAAAGTTTAACAATATGCTTTTAACATATTTTTGGCATTGTCCCCATTTTGCTTTACCATATTATTTTGTAAGCAAAATGTGAGAACTGAAGACAAAGTCTTAGGAAACAAAATATTCACCTTAAGAGAGTCCCACACAGAGGACATGTGCTTGTAAGAAAGTAAGCATAGGAAATGTGGGGCAGCTCCTTTGTGGTCAGAACTTTGAATAAACCAGCAGAAATGTTAAACATTGCTAAAGAGTAAGTTTGAAAGCCTAGAGAAACTAACAATGAGAATGCTTCACAGATAGTGTCATGAGGCAGCTATTCACAATTGTATATCATTGTTTTTTGTGGGCAATGTTGGGAAATCACAAAACAATCAACAAATGTCAGTTCTAAGATAAATAAAAGCATTATAATATCTACAGAATAAGTAGTGGGCTACCTTTTTTAATTACCTTAGCATTGTCCAAATTTTATTAAATAATTATTACAATAATTACATAAAATGTTAAGATTGAAACTAATACAGGTCTATTTGATCTTCCTTTTACTTCTATAAACATAATTATTCACAGAAAAACATTTGTTTCTTATTGGAGCAGTGTTAGCTTTGAAATCAGGTGTGAAAAAAATTTTGAGTTTATCATTTATTGTACCAAGGACTTAAACATTATGTGTATGAGTCTAGAATGTTATCCACAACTACCTACAGGGAAGTAATCAGTATCAAATCTCAAAAAGGCATACACTTTAACAACTGAAATGAAAAAAAATATTCTTAAATTTCTCTAGTAGTTTTAGTTTTTAATGCTACGTATTGTCTTTAGATATATCTATCTACAGCTTTCAATTCACTCTAACTACACTTTGTGACTTACCCTGAGGAATGCAATCTTGTTTCTAACATCTGTCACAATAGCATTCCAACTGTCTACTGCAGCCTTCAATTGAAGTGATTCTAAGTTGCTGGTGTAGAAAAGGAGACATAAAGAAAGTTATTTCTTTTTATATACCACTTAGGTTTCCAAAAATTTCCATTATATTTTCTAGAAGCTATGTAAAAAATAATACAACAAAATGATCTCCATCACCAACAATCATCTCAAATGGGCATGCAATAAGGGCTTGTCGTTAAAGGTAAAACAGAGTAGGAGTATATAACATTAATATTTTCAAGAGCAAAAATTACTTCTGATTTAGAACACCAAGTTTTTTCTATCTTGACAATAATTTTTAGGATATTATAAAACAAAAATCCTCCACTGACGCAGAGTCAGAGAAAGCCAAACAGGGGAATTTGCCCTCAGCGCCCAGTACAGGAACAGTCTCAAAGATGTTGACTTATCCTGGAAGCAGGGTTTGGATTATCTTCACCCTGATATCACAGGGTCACTGTTGGCCTATTAAGTCTTTTATGCAAATTGAAAGAAAAAAATACTTCCCTATGGGAAAGCAAATCAGAAAGAAGCACTTCTTCTGTGAGCATGAATTGGATTACTGCCTCTATGTCATGCATAAGCTGCACAAATATAGCTGCTCTGCCATATATGTCCATACATGAATGAAGTACAGCTCTGAGTTGTTTAGGTTAGGCCATCTCTAGAAAAACATTTGACATGGCTTTTCAGAAGGCTTGTTATCAGTTTTAACACCTTTACCAAAGTATCACTCAGCATAAAGAGCAAAAACAAGTTATCACTGAGATCATCTCATATAAAGAGACTTGATAATATTCTCATTTATAAAGTGACTTCTCCTTTTTAGAAGCAAAGACAGACTTAGAAAAATGCTTTTCTAAACTTAATGCACATCAGTTTATTCTGAGAATCTTACTAGACCATCAGAGATTCTGACTTTTTAGAATTAAAAAATAATGCCTTGGTCCCAAAGATCCTAATATATTTAGGTTTGAAGGTATACCCCAAGATACTATAAATTTAAGGAGACTCTCATGCAACCTGCCCTACCTGCTTTTAACATGATTTTAGGTGGTAAAACTAATTCTGCTTTCAGTGTACTCCAAAGATATTTAAAATCTAACACTAGAAAGAGAAAAAACACCAGTAAATTTTTTTTCAGTTAGAATCTGCCCTGTTACAGCTTCATGCATGTTTGAGATTTTGATCTATTTCACTGCAAAAGAAGGGAAAAATCTGTCAGCAGCTATTAGTACTGCATTCCTTGACTTTTTAGTGTTCCAGCAGAAGCAACAAAGAGCATCAAAGTGACTAAATAAATGACTTCTGAGATTTAAAAAACAAGGGCCTTTCACTCCAAAGACTCTGATGTCATTATGTAAAACATATCACAGATTATGTTTAACCTTGGAACTCCTACAATTAGGACACAGTAAGGAAGAGGAAAAGGCTACCTTGCCGCCATGTGAGTCACCCTGGCAAGCTGACTAAGGCATTCCTTTTCGGTCTGTTCTAGATGCAGCAAACCAAAATCTCTACGGCACTGTAAGAAATACACCTACAGTTTTTTGAAAGAAAGAAAAAGTTGAGGTATCCTTGTAAAAAACTTTTCAATAATTTCAAGTAAAATTTAAGCTATTTTCAATCCCTTCCAGCAGCACTTGAGTTTCTTACTATCCATGACACGTTATAAAAGCTTTTGATCTAATTTTTCATCACTAGTTTATCATACTCTTGGACAACTCAATTTTATCTTCTTATTCAATGGTTACTAGATTGTTAAGCACTCCAGAAATTAGTGTTCAGACATACATATAATAAGAATTATCTCAAACAAAATATGGTAACCTTGATCTCAGATTCTAATTTTATTTTTTATGATTTTGATTAACTGTTTGTGATTTTCTGTTTTAACTGGTTCCAGGTGTGGCCTAGGTTTTCAGTATTCTAAAAGCTCTCAGATGACTCTAATATGTTGCAAAATTTAGGGATACTCAAAATAAGTCTTATGTTGTTTTGTTTTACCGATAAAAGGACAAGTAAACACAGCTGTTCCTTTATTTATATTCGGGTGACATCTTCCAGAATCCATCATAAAGCTAAAAACGCTGATTGGAAGCTGCAACTCACTGCTGCTGCCCACCACCAAGAGAGAGAGTACTCTACCAAATGCATGATATTGTCATATTAAAGTCAGAACTTGTAACTATAACCATTGTAAAATCCAGAACTTACCTGTAATTATACCATATAGGATCATTTAGTCCAAAGGGGTGAAGGACATCTAGTATAATGTCTCTCTCATGGCACAATTCCCTACCATACCATTACTGTTGCATGGTTAACATATTCTCTATTCTACTAATCATTCAATATTCACTGAAAATAAACACTTATATTCCTGAACAACACTGTCATTCTATTAATGGAAGTAGAAACCTGACTAAAAGCAGTGAAAAAAAAGTACAAACATTTTAAACAGAACTTTCTTTATTGTTAAAGCTAGACCTCTATCATATCACGCTCCAGGAATTTGGGGTTCAGGTATCACTTCTTGACTGTTTACCTCCTAATTCTTAAGTCTCTGCTAAAGAAGAGAGTTTACTCATACAGCAGTAGTAAAATTTGTGACACTTTTTAATATCAGCAAGCTATTCAGAAGTTTGAATCTTACCATATATCATTAAGTTACCTATAAATAAAAATTTACATAAACATGTATAATCATATTTCTTCTCAGAGACACTAGTTGTGGTATCCTGAAGCTGGATTAGAAGAAATTGGATAACCTTTTGGAAATCTAGAGGGCAAGTTGTTTATTGACATTGGATTAAATGTGTATGCATTTTTTGGTAAGATCTTTAAAGGAGATATATAGCACCAGTAAAATATTATTCTTGAGAACTCTGGTTTAATGAGACGTTCCCCCCATAGATGTGTACTTGCTATACATATAATTTAAGCAGACTGATTTCTTTAAGTCATTTTTGAGATAACAATCTAAGATCCTCAACATTTAAGTAGTCACATACTACTTAAATAGTAGCCAAATAGGGGAAGGTGGGAAATGGGTGTACGCAATTTTAGCTCCTAAGATACTGTCTTTCTGTATTCAAAAGAGCCTTTTTTCTCCATTTCTTCAGAATACTTGAAAAGTTCCCTTTGCAACCCCATTTCTTTCCTCTCATTTTATTTTTTTCTTTACCTCAGCTGTTAAAGCTCTGCTAGTTTCTGCATTCAATTTGTTCAAGTATGTTTTAATTGTGCTTTCCAGATTATGCTTCTCCATTTCCCACTGAGATCTGAAATACATGATCATTAAAGTCAGTAACATTGCAACAGGGACAGCCTTTCCCACCTTATTCAAGAAGAAAGATTTCATGGAAAAGTATATAGTACATAAAAGCAAGAAATATATTATTTAACTCACTGTTATCCTTAACTGTTAAGATTATAGAAATTTTAAAGTTATCATAAAGGTTATAACTTAAAACTGGACTCTGAAATAAAAATGAAGATGAATTTCAGCTCCACAATTTAGCAAATGTGAAATTTTGGGCAAGTTAACTAAATTCTCTGTAACGAACTTCTTCACATGTGAAAATGGGGGAAAATGTATTACTTACCTCAAAGAGAGCTACTGTGAAAAATCATTCAGTATACATAATATTCTTTGTGCTTGACAAACATTAAATAATAAATAAATATTAGCTATTTTATGTTTAAAACTCCTGTGTATTAAAATATAATAAAGCTATACAAGCCTTTCTGTATCCCAACATAGCATCTAGGGATGTTTTTAACAGATTGCCATAGAGCTAAGTCACCATATTAAAATATCTTATTGGTTATCTTGGGGATCATATGCAATACCTAAGAATGAAAACAAATCATTGAGATGGGGGGAGAAAGATGATAAGGATATTATTTAAGAAAATAAATTAGGGAAAATGGCTACCTGTGGTGTTTTTCTTTTTGTTCTATTTCAGGTTCCTATACTTGACCCCCAGAACTCTCAAACATACAAACCAAATAATGTCTTTAGTGAAATTAGAATTGAGAATATGACATTGTTAAAGGTACTTTACAAAAGCTACCCTCACAGGTTTTACTATTTAGAAGCTCCTGGATGCTTGAATACTGGCCAAACATTGATGTGAAGCTTGAAAAAACAATATATATTAAAACCATTAAGGTAAGAATATTTTAAGAGAAAAAAAAACCATAACATATTTAGGTATAAATGTTAACCAAGAAAAATTACTATGGTATTGTATATAAAATTTGCTTATAAGAGGAAATGCAAATTGGATTTCACCAAAATTAAAAAAAACAAAAACAAAAAAACTCTGCTTCAAAGAATATGATCAAAAAGTTAAAAGACAATCCATAAAATGGAAGAAAATGTTTGCAAATCATGTTTGTGGTAAGGAATCATAAGACTCTTAAAACTTAGCAATAAAAAAGATAAACAGCCCAGCTGTAGATAGTTCTATAACATGAATGTACTAAAAACTAATGAATTGTATACTTTAGTGAATAGTGAATTTTATGCTCCATGAATTATATATCAAAAATGATGTTACAAAAAAATGATCTATAGGCAAAAAATATATGAATCTGAATAAAACTTAGTTTCATAAAAGTCACACCTCGTATTGTTTAGGGGTTCAGAGACAAGGAATCATAAACTCTAGTCCTGCAGCTTGTTATGGGGACAGTTCTTCAATGACAATCTTTTGCAGCAGTTTCCTAAGGGCCAGTTTCCTAAGGGGCCAGAGCTAAGGTGAATATACTTAATTTTCCAAGAACACTTTTAGTTCCTATCTGTTATCCTTGTGTCATTATTAAAACTGCTTGTTTTCATGCTCAAAAGTGCTCTAGTTTGGATGATAAGTTACACGGTTTACCGTTGCCAGAACATGCTAAGTGAACCATACAGAGTTTTAGGTAGGGGGCATTCAACCAAAGCAATAGTTGCTTGTACCTCTTCATGGAGAGTTGCTCTTTAAGGTTCTTGATTTCATTGTCTTTAGCATGGCTCTGACGCTGTAATCTATGAAAAAGAAAATTATAAAATGTTAGAAATTATTTGTCAATAATATAGGTAAAATAGCTCTGCTTGTGGCTGAGGCAGGAGTAAGTGTGTCCATGTTGGGTCACAAATTGTGATCCTAAAAATAACTCCTAAACATAACTCCTTATGACATTTGTCTGATGTCAGATGTCTGATTTACTGATGTCTCAAAGGAAGAATTAAATTCTAGCCCAATACATTAGAAAGCCAAAGAGAAGAGTACTGTGTCTTATACTCCCAGTTCAGTGATTTGGAAAAATGTGTACCTCTTTGTATTTATCTAGTAGAATATGGAAATGGTATTTGCTGACTTCCTAGGCCTGTGATGGGATTGACAACTTTAAGTTAAAGATAAATTCTATTAAGTCATGCAAACTATTAAAGTCTGAAAGAAACCACACCTTAACAGAAATTTATGAGGCTGTGTGCAAATAAGAATATTAATTAAAACCATCAGTTGTAAGTGGGGCATCACTTATATGACCCAATCATGGGGAGATTAGGTAAAAATTTTATATATAAATCAGGTAACGTAACCTTGATTAGCTTAGCATATGCAAGGAGCTATTAAGAGAAATACAAAGTAATACTTTTTGGTTGACATATAGTCACATAACACTTTTTACATTTCTCCCTTGCGCCTATATTTCTCTTCACAACCAAGTTTTTACATTAACCTATTTTATTCAATATAAAGAAATTTACAGCAAAAGCACAATTCTTTTTTAAGTCTCTGATACATTCAGTAACTTGGAATACACAGGGGTTTTGGCTAACATAAATTATTGGAATGATAAAGCCTTAAAACAACGATCTTAAACGCTGTCTAGAGATGCATTACTAGATTTTAGAGACTACCCTTTTATCGTTACTCTAAACTTCCTAGAAACTATAGAAAGAGTTAATGTTTTATTGGGCTGAAAATGCAATGAAAAGAAACTAGGACTCTTTCTATATAAAAGAGGCCATGCTTTTAAGTAAAAAATGATAAATATAAGCTTTGTCACAGTAGTATACTGGAAGGAATATATAGAGTGGAAAAGTTAAGTTATAAGATTTCTAAGACTGACATCTTCATTTCCTTTGTATACTTCAATATTTGACCCAATTCTAGATTAGAGGAGGTGATAAGAGTTGACAGAGCTAGGGGGAATTCAGAAGACCTAGATTCTTAAACAACAGAGAATAAATTAGGTATAGTCCCTGTCATCCACCTCAGATATGAACGAGCTATGTATTTTCAGGGATGCATAACTTCTCAACTTTATTTTCCTCATGAGTGATAAGCAGGATGGGATTAGTTTTCTTTTCTAAAAGATCTGAAGTTCAAACTTACTCTGGTTTGCAATTAGGTTAACAATATGTGTTTATTAACAGCAATTTCTTAATATTTATTAAACAATCATAATTTTTGCTAAAGGACACTATCTAAATCTTTTAAACACTGAAATGATCAACTATTTACCACTTATAAGATTGGCACTGAATTTAGTGTAAAAAATAGTTTTCTTTTGGCATCTTAAACGCATGTAATTGTTAGAATAAAGAGAAGTCCTATATACTCTTTACTCATTTCCCCAATGGTCACATCCTCTAAAACTATCCAAGATGTTTTAGTTTAGAACTGCACACTAAAACTGACAGTGTGCAGTTGAAGATACTGAATACTTTTTCACTACAAGAATTACTTCTATTTTACAGCCACATCTACTTCCCTTCTCCTCCTACTTTAACCTGTTTTCCACTTTTATCATTTTGTCATTTCAAGAACACTACAGAAGTAGTCACAGTAATTAAGCTTTAAAGATTAGTTTTACTCAACATAATTTTCTGATATAAATACTTGGCTAAAGATTAAATGAGTTTCATTCCTGATAATTGTCTTTTAGGGTCAGTTTTGATAAAGGGTTATGAATTTTATCAATCTTTTCAAAGAAACAGTTCTTTGTTTCACAGATTTTTTCTTTGTTTTTCTTCCCAACGTCATTATTTCTAAACTCTATATTTCCTTTTTATGAATTTTATCATCTTTTTGAAGAAATAGCTCTTTGCTGTACAGATTTTTTTTGTTATTCTTGTCAATGTCACTACTTCTAATCTCTATTATTGCCTTTTCTTTATAAATTTCATCAATCATTTCAAAGAAACAGTGCTTTCACATTTTTTTGTTTTCTAATGTCATTATTTCTAATCTCCATAATTTCCTTCTTTTTTCCTTGTTTTGCTTCCCCCCCCACCCACCGAGATTCTTGAGATGGGAGCTTAGATTGTTTGACATTCACCTTTTCAAATCTTCTAAGAATTGCTTTAACTGTGTTCCACAAATTTTATGTTAACTCAGTATTCTGAATATATATATTAAATATATCCTATCCAATATATTTTTACAAAGACCTTGTATTTGAACCATGTACCACTTAGAAGTGTGTTGTGTAGTTTCCAAGTACTTGAAGAGATTTCTATTATCTTTCTATTACTAATTTCTAATTTAATTCTTTTGGGATCAGAGCACATGCACTCCATGATACTGATTTTTTTTTTTTTTTTTT
>PVHY01005114.1:35141-57725 GCA_004024945.1 Uropsilus gracilis | reverse complement strand
GCTGAGACTAGAATGCTGAAGTTGCCAATTTTAATTGTAGATTTTTCTGTTTCTCCTTTTAGTATTATCAGGTTTTTGTTTCATGTTATTTTGAGGCTCTGTTATTTGGAATACACATATTTATGGTCTTGTCTTCCCAGAGAATTGATTCTTTCATCGTCATGTAATATCCCTCTTTGTCTCCAGTAGTTTTCTTTGCTCTAAAGTCCAGTTTATCTGATGATAATATAACATATTACTTTCTTTGTTTGCATGGTACATATTTTACCGTCCTTTCAACCTAGCTATATAGTTGAAATTTAAGTGAATTTCTTATAAACAGCATATATTGTTGGATTCATTGTGCTTTGAAAATCTGCTTGCCACTATCATTTAATTAGTATGCTTACACCATTTGCATTTAAGGAATTATTGATATGGTGGGGCTTAAGATTGCCACATACTCTTTGTTTTATGGTTGTTTCCTCTCTTTATTTCTTGCCTCCTTGGGGTTTGTTGAACACTTTCAGAACTCCACCTTGACTTATACTGTTTTTAAGTATATATCTTTGTGCAGTTTTCTTCGTGATTTCACTAAGTACACATAAATAATCTACTGGTATTGATCCTTTCCCACTTTAAGTGAACTCTTGTTTTTGTATCAGTATTTTTACTCTGTACAGTTTTGAAATACATTTTTTATTTCCTCTATATGTATTTGAAATACATTTTTAAAATTTCCTCTATATACAATGAACTCCATTATGTTATGATGTTTTATGTCAGACATCAAATATGATATACAGATTAATGAAGTAGGATAGACTGTTATTTCTTGTAATGACTACTCATTTTTTTTTATTCATTCTGATTTTCTTCTTTCTAAAATTCCAAGTTCAATTATCTTTCATGTTTTTTCATCCAGTTCTTGAATGATAAGGTACTTCCTTTTGGTCTCCATAGTTTCTGCTGAAAAATCCAATGTTATTCGAATGTTCCCACATATGTAATTTGTCATTTTCCTCCACTTGTTTTCAAGATTTTTCTTTGCTTTCAAGTGTTTAGGAGTTTACTACTGATGTGTCCTGGCATGGCTTTGAGTTTATGGCATTTAGA
Organism: Uropsilus gracilis; assembly: GCA_004024945.1. NCBI lineage: Eukaryota > Metazoa > Chordata > Mammalia > Eulipotyphla > Talpidae > Uropsilus > Uropsilus gracilis. The sequence continues at coordinate 56,630 of PVHY01005114.1, read as the reverse complement.
ATTCAATCAGCTTCCTGAATTTGTAGATTTATTTGTTCACCAAATTTAGGAACTTTTTGACATGCCTTTGAATACTTTTAATTTTCCAAATATTCTCTCTCTGCACCTCTTTTGGGATTCTGATAAGAACATTATTTCTTCTATTGTCCCACAGGTCTTTAAGACCTGTTCTGTTTTTTTTTGGCCCAGTCAGAAAGGGGCAAATTCCTATTAATGTATCTTCAAGTTCACTGTTTTAATTGTCATCTCCATTCTACTAGTGATTCTATCCAGCAAGCTTTATTTCAGTTATTTTAGTTCTATAATTTATTGATTTTATTATAATTTATTTCCTTTCTGAGGTTTTTTCAGGTTCTTTGTTTCAAGAGAATTCAGTTTTCCTATTGAAGTCTTTCTATAATGCTTGTGTTAAAAATCTTTTGTCAGATGATTCTCAAATCTGAGATCCAAATCCTCTATCATTGTTATCTTTCCTCTTCCATGTCTTGGTATGATGATTATTTTCTGTTGTAGCTTAGTAGCCTAGATATTTTAGGTATGATGAAACTCTGGAGTCTACTTAATTTTTCTCTTTCTTTTATTTTTGGTTAGCAGGCAGACCCTTTTTAAACAGTATGAGGATCAGGAGAGTTCAGTTTCCCAAATGGACCTGCTAATTGCATCCTAACAAAAACAGACTCACATTTCCTCAACGTAGACTAGTGGAGTGGAAATTTATCTTCCTTTTGGTCCTACCGATAGCTTTTCATGAAAGTGGGACACCTAGAATCATTCTGCCATCTAGGCCAATTGGAGTATCTTCTCTTTTTGTGCTGAACCATCCCATCCTCATCACCAATTGTAAAATGACCATACTTGTAGCCAGTTGTAAAGGAAGTAGCCTGTTCATGAGCCTATTGTAGCACCGGCATCAAACTCATCAATCTAAATGACTCTTTACTGGTTCTAGCAGATACACAGATACAACAGACAGGGCAGGGCTGGGTCACAGCTGGTGGGACTGGGAGGAAGATGATCCCTCTCCCCCCGACACACACACAATCCCCCTAGAATTTTCATTCTTTCTCTGGCTTCTTTCTCTCTCTGGCATTCTCCATCTCATGCTGCTTTCACTCTCATGCTCATGTCCTTTTATCCTCTCTCCAAGGCCTAGGTATGCACATTTACTTTTACACATGCATGTACCCAATGGAATGCATAATCATGACTCTAGGTGCTAGTTACACAGGCTAATGGAGGAAAAACCCCAACTAGTTCCTTACCCTACAGATATATACCAACTCACACTATATTTTTTGCCTTTGAGTATAAGATCAACTTCCTCCTAGGCTCTGCTGATGCCAGAAAAGGAGAAAGTAAGGGCTGATTCATACTACTTTGTTGATGTATGATGGAGAGAGTAATAGTTCCCTGTTGGGTCCCTCTGGCACCAAATGATGAGGGAGATTGAGGAAGGTCATGGGGTGCCAACTAGTCCAAGGGGCAGAAACTTAAATTCCCACTCCCAGCTTCACTAGCAGCTGGACACATTGAGACTCTCCTGGCAGAGTAAATCAAACTCCACCTGCTTCCACCTGGGAAGGAATGGCAGATCAGCTGCCTGTTCAGCACTGCCAATACTGTCCCAGCAGGGTAATCTGAGAGCATACTACTTGCTTCTAATGAGTGGTGTGGGGCCTTTGATGCTTGGTTAGAGCAGATATGTCATGCCAAAAAGATTTTTTGATGTTATATCTTCCCTTCCCTTATTCTCTGGTCAGAGGGAACAACTTTAGAGTTTTATTTCTACTATGCCTGTTGTTTCCAAGTTGGACATTTCTACAGAACCCTGTCTGGGAGATAAGGGAGGAAGTCAGGAAACTCTGCCATATCATTCTTCCATCCCAGGTCTTCAGGCAGCTTGCTTTCTTTTTCTTTCAGTCTTCCTGTATGTTTGTTGTCTTATGTTGAGGGAGTTTCAGTTGTGAGGAGGACTTGAAAGGAATCTTAGTGGAACTGGAAGTTCCTCTGTTACATGGAATTTTCATTCTGTTACGTTAATTTATGCTCTCCTCTTTAGCTCACAGTAAATAATGGCACACCTTTGTATTGTTTACATATGACAAAATTATATTCATTCAGTGAGCACTTGATAAATGTTTGGTGAATGTTCAACACTGAATGCTCATCATGTGAAGACACAAATATTATCTAAGGTGGTCTGTTTGTAATCTCAAGCATACAAGTAAACCAGAGTTCTTAGAGTTGAGAAGGGATATATCCACAAACGGGAAAGCAAATGGAAGCTTACCTGCAAGGATAGCATAATTTTTCTGATCTCTGATGGTATGTCACACTCTGATCTTACCTTCCAGGCTAAATCCTGAAATTCTTAACTGATTACAGTCAGCTTAGTTCGCCCACACTATCTTAGGTTTTTAACCTCCTTTTGAACTTGCAGAACCTAACTCCAGCATGCATAAGGCTCAAAGTGTTTATAGCTGATATTATGTTGCTAGTGCCATGGTAATACTCCAGTTCTTCCTAAGTTCCCAGCTCCCTTTTGAGCTTGAATGATACAATATGTGTGAGAAAATTGAAGGCATAAATTTCTGCCAAATATTTCTCCAATTTCACAGTTAGGATCTTGAACTCTGCATCCTAAGAGGTTTCCTAAAATTTGCCTATTTTACTAGTAGTGTAGGAACTGAAATGAATTTCAATTAAATTTTATGGATTACTGGTATCGTGGTATTAACTAGTTCTACTGCTACTGGCTGGAGGCAGTATGAAACAAATAGAGCATATTACTCATTTTCCCTATTTATTCATAAATCTTAGTCCTTGTCATTTAGAATTTAAGGTTGTGAGAGAACTGAGATTGGCAGAGGTGAGAAGAATCTCTAAGAACTTAATTAAACTATCTTGGACTTAGAACACAAATACTCTGGGATCAACATAAAAAAAAATCACTCAAGGGATTCCATGTTATATTTAATGTGATAAATAGCTTTTCATTGCCCATACCTTTATAAATTAGAGTTATAATCTGAAAGTTAATTACCTTTCTCAGGTAAGTTGGTTATCATTACACTTGTTCAGTCAATACTTGAAAATCTTGATAAAATAGTGGTGAGTCAAAACACAGATTTTAAAACAAATGAATCTTGTGTTCTGCTGTTCCTAGCATGCAGTCATAGTGCCACCTAGTGGTTTTAGAAGGGTTATCTTTTTAAAATTGTTTTCATTACAGAGTAAATTTAGAATTTCTGTTAACACTTACTTGGAAACTTTATTGATTCCAAAAGCCACTTGTTGGTTAAGAGATGCGATGATTTTGTCTTTCTTTTTAATCTGTATTTGGTTTTCTTGCCACCGAAAAGTCACTGTTTTTAATTGTCTTTTGAAATCCTGATCAATGAAAAATATTGTTTCTCCATTAATTCTATTCATGTCACCAGAAAGTGGGGAAAAAAATGAGTTCTTTTAAAAATAACACAATTGAAGACTTGAACTACCTCTCGGTTGCCTCGGATCAAAAATACTTACTTCACATTGATAATGCAATTTATAAAGCTGCCGCTGTTGAGCAAGCTTTTCCTTCTCAGTTTCTCCATATTCTGCAGTTACTTTGCCACTTGATCCCTAATGAACAAATGGAATGTGTATACTTATTTTCCTCCAAGAAAAAAAACTAATGTTCTAGTTATTTTAAGTTTCCATCCATCTCTTATCCTTGCATTTATGTTTCAATGCAACATCACTTCTCTGATTTGTTTCAACTCACCATTCCCCAATTACAGAATTCATTAATTAACTTTACACTTCTTTGTCTAATGTTGCTATGAGATAGCCTACCTTGCATGTTTACCAATTTTTAATCACTTTTTTTGGTAATGATCATCTTCAAAGACATAAAACTGAGTAAACTTGCTTGAGTTCACACAGCAGTAAGTATAGGATCCTGAATGTTTTTCAAGTTTTAGCAGGGGGTTAGTTTTTTTAATTGAAAAACATAGCTTTGTGTTTGTTGAATAAAACTGATTTATAATTCTGATGGTGATTTGGTGGTATAGGGTTGCCCCCCCCCATCTTTTAGGTGTTGTTATTACAGTTAGGTGTTGTTATTACAGATCTACTATCCTCTACCATACAGCCCTTTGACCCAAGGAGCCTGAATTCTAACTTGGGCAATATTAATTGCCCAAACATTTAATTATTACACAGTATCACCTATGTTTAATGTCTAATTTTCCACTGAATTGTAAATATTATAATTACAGAGAACATAGCATAGCTCTTGACACAAAGCAGGTATAAGGTTTTTGAATAAATGAACATTTTTCAAAAGGTATCTGATATTTTGATTCTATTTTTAAATACTTATAGTCTGATGGCCTCTAAATGAAAACCAAAGACCCTACACTTAAACTCTCGTGGGACTTCCTGAGACAAGAATAAGTCATTTCAGTTAAAATATGTATAGTCTGATATAATTGTAAAAGAGAAAAAAGTTATGAAGATTATATGGGTGCTGTACTATCAACCAGGTAATAATCTGTATTCTATCCTTAAACAATCAATATTTCCATATATAATTATACCTAAACTAAGAAATAGTTCATAAAATTACCTCAAGTACAGAATCTCATGAGTAGGCAAATCAAGTAGTTTAATTTTTTTTTATATGCCTATCTTATTAAGTGCTTGGGTAAGCACTACTTAAAATCATGTTTCTATGAATCTTCACATATAGGTGTATCATTTCCAGCAATGACTACTGCTAGGAAAGGAACCAAAGAAAAAAATATTGTATATTTATATTTTAATAGAAATTTCATGGTAACAACCAGGCTTCATTTTTTAAAAGGAAAGTGAGTTGCTTCATAAAACTAATTTTCTCATAAAATTTAATCAATGAGATTATGCCAGGTTATATTTTTTCTTATGATCTTGAAAACTCTTTTCAAGAAATTCATATGTAATCAACTCTGCTCAGTAGTGAAAGCCAGGAAATTATTTGAGTACTAAAATAAAGTTCCTGGCTCCTAGATTATTCTTCTCTTTATTTATCCAAATATTCCTCCACTTTCACCTCCCACTCACGTGCTACTTGATTTCTCTTTTTCACAAATACAGAATAAGTCACTGGGGTAACATGTTTTTCAGAGAGAGAAAAGGAAAAACAAAGGTTGACAACTGTTTGCAGGAATACAGAACTGTACCCTCTAACAATCAAGCTTACCTGTTCTAACATATCCAAAATATGTAATTCATCCAGGCTATACAGCTTGTCTTCAGTTGCAGAATCTTCTTGAATATCACTTGCATCATCATTCATAAATCTGTTGACTGGGTTTAGGTTTGCTTGCTCTTCCTTTCTTACTATATGTGGACTACAGTGATGACACAATCATTGTGATTTTTTTATAACTGTATAGTGATTTACATCTAAGTCACATTTCCCAAATTAGTATCATAACAGTCTCATGAGATGCTCAGCACCAGTAGGGTTCATAGGTAAAGAAAGTTTGGAGAATGTTCATACTTTTTCTCTTGAAGATTCACAATGAATTTTACTATATTTGAGAGTCAATCAAGACCATCTGTTCATCCTAATGTTTTCAAAATTATGATACCAAAGTTTATTAATATCAGTTGCTTTGGGAAATAATATTTTGGGAAGCAGTGACAAACATTTCTACATCTGTTATTTTAACACAGCGTTCTTGGCAGGTAGATTGGTTTATTCAACTTCAGTGCTTGTAGTCAGTATACATTTAATAAAGGGCTGTAAATAGTAATATGAAGTAGATTTTAAAATGGATAATTTTTTAAAACAGAGCTGTAATATTGTAGTGATAATATGAATTTTAGTAACTCAGAACCTCAAAAAAAAAAAAATACTACCCCTACAATGACAACCATTTTTATACCTATGTCTAAAATTTGAATGCATGCTTCTATATTTTTAATTGGCCTACTATTTAGTAGCTACAGACTTCCTTCACAATCTCACTGAATGGTAATGAGTAGTGTGTTTTTTTATAGCATGATATAATGTTTACATTTTATTAGTAAATAGAAAGATAACAGATAACTCTAGGATGCATTTTTACTTCTCTTAGGCCACTGAAACTTATGAAAATAACATCTAATGCTGGTGTAATAACTTGCAAAATTATTCCAGAATGAATCAAATATTTTGGAAGGTTCAGTAAAATCGACTTCTGTTTATACCACTGGTTGACAAACCAATAAATTTTCTAAATTAACAGAAGAATTTTTTTAAGTGACATTTTCCAGGCACTATGACATAAAAATATAGATGAACTTTATTTTTGAGAAGTTCCAGATCTTTCCAAAACTTTTAAAGGGATACAAACAAGCATACAGAGATTATTAGAAGTGTCTAGGATTGAATATACTTCAACAAAGAACAAAATGTTAAGGGAAGTAACAGGTAAATGGAGAGTTAAGAGTGATAATGGTTGAGTCAGGATCATATCTTTTGTGTAGATTTGAAAATTCTCATTTAGAAACAAAGTTACTTGGTGACTTTATGGTCACCTAGGTTGGGTCCTCATTATTTGCATAATGAAAAAGAGGAGATGACTATTTCATTCCTTAGTGAATTGTTTTTAAGGCATGAACACACATCCTGAAAACAATTCTCTCAAAGTAAATGTTAATTTAACTTTTCATCACTTTCTGTAAAAATTTGACAGTTTATAAAGACAAGGAACTATCTTTCCTCTCTGAAAATACATCCAAAGGTAAAGCTGTGTTATACTGGTACTGTATACTTTTGAATGTATACAAAAAATTAAATTAAATATACTAATACTCACATTTGCTCTTTTGTTGATTCTCTATTCTGGGTGAAAAAAAAAGACAATAGCACCAAGAATTAGAGATCTGCATAAATGGTTTCCATACAGCACAGTAGTCCACAGCCATACCACCCTGAAAGCACTCAATCTTGTCAATACAGGCCAATGTTTATCAAATGTTTTGTCCAGAAACAAGAAAATTTTATATCATGATATAAATGCACTCACACACACACACACACACACACACACACGCACACACACACATATTTATTTATTTATATATAAGTATAAACTGGAAATAGAAGTTCAAAAAATAAACTTAACCCAGTGTAAATTATCTGTGTCTGGACTACATATTTGTGTGCCCTCCCCCTCAAATGCCTATGGGAAAATTCTAACCCCCAATGTGATGGGGGTTAATTGAAGGAAGTGCAATTGAGAGGTTAAATTAGGTTTAGATGGTGCTGTGGAGTCCTCATGATGAGATTGGTGTCCTCTTTTTCTCTCTCTCTCCCCATAATGTGAAGATACAGCAAGAAGGTAGCCATCTGTAAACTAAGAAGCAGGCCCTCACCAGATACGAAATCTGCTGGCACCTTGATCTTGGACTTCCCAGCCTCCAGAACTGTGAAAAATAAATGTATGCTGTTTAAGCCACCAGTCCATGGCAGTTTCTCATAGCAGCCCAAACTGAGTAAGACAATGTATGATGAACTGTAGTTTTTTTTATTCCTTCTAATTCTATTTCCTTATTAAAATGGCAGTATGACCCACTAAGTAAAAATTTTTATATAGTTCTGAGACATGAAAATATTTTTAAAATCATCAATTCAAATACTCAAAATGAGTATTAGGCTCTGTGACCTAGGTATATTTTGGGATAGAGTATATATAAATTTCACTTATTGTACCTTTAACTACAAAAATTTTTAAAAACTTGCATGTAAGGGAAAAGTAGTCATACATTTAAAATTTTACATAAAAATAAATATCCAGGAGAATATAATTGGATGATTAATTTTAAAAACCTTATTTGCTCATTAAAATATAATGAAAACATACTAAATAAAGGTATGCATACCTAAGAGTATTACTTCCGTCAAGTACAGTATTAATTTCTGCTACCACCTCTTGTTTATAAAAAAACTAAGTCTCTGCCCCCAACAGATTCCATGATGTACTCACAAAATACATTTTGCTTTTTTATCTGTACAGAGAATTTTTGCATTTCAGTGTCTGATTAATGCTCAGTGGCAATTTAATTCTACAATTTCGAATTGACTCTTTGGTTCTTGAATTAGTTGTCTGTGTCCTTGAATAACTGAGTTGAATACACCTTTAGTTATTCATAAGGAATATAACTAGAATGGTTGTTAGTGTTTCCAAAATTCTTTCTTAACTCTTCCTACAACAACATCATGCTAGTATATTGTGAGTTGCATCTCAGCAACTTTCATTCTATAGAGAGTAAGTCCAATTTGAAGGATATGGTTTGTTTTCTGTCATATATCTTTTTTCCCTGGTACTTCATAAAAAGGCTTCTGCCATCTGCTTTACCACTTTTCCATTCTTTTTTACCCCCAAAGAAATTCTGAGAAGAGTATTGTCAGTGATTTCTGCCTAAATTCGTTGGATCACATAAACGCAGGTTAGAAGTGATCAAAATAATCACTCGTCTTTTTAGTTACAAACCCATTTATTTGGTTTAAACTAGAATATAAGCATGTCTCAGAAACTGCAATTATATAAGATCTTGCAAACATTAAGCCACTCTTATTTTGTTGTTACTTCTTTGTAAAATTCATAAATCAAGGGATGTATCCTGGATAGCTTTATGGCATATTTTTTTTTCTTTTCACCAAACCACCATGCCAAATCCTATCTATATGGGGTATAATAATGTTATATTACTTATTAGCTTATGAAGTTTTGAATGGCATTTACATTTATTTCCAGTTGTATATATTCCTTGCTTAATTTCAATTTTACATAAAATGGGCTTTCAGTTAAAATTGAGAATCTGAGTAATATCATATTTTTAATATTTCAAAATAAAGAGTGCACATACCCTTGAAACTTAGGTTTGTGGTCTGACAGCTGTGGATTTACTTTGCCAGCTTTATATAGTGTTAGAACTGGGACATACTAATATTTTGACAAAAAAAGAAAAATCAGGCAAACTAACAAACTTGGCTGTGCTTTATTAAACAAGAAAGAACTATCTAGAAGAAAAATTATATCTCCTTTAAAAACAATTTAATTTTTAAAGTGGTTGTAACAAATGATTATGACAAATATGAAAATGACATTGATATTTTATTAGAGTATAATCACTTTGTTCTTGACCTAAATAAGCGTTTTATAAATTCACCTTCATAAACTACAATTTTATTTTGATTAAAATTATATTTTCATAGTATGACTAATACTAAGTAAACTGATTAGAGTTGAGCAATAATCTCAGCCCAGTTTATAACAAATATCCCCAATATACCTCTATTTTCAATACATATTTCAGGGTAGAAAATAACACTATTTTACCAAAAAGTTTGCATAGCACAGTGGTTAACTACAGTTCATTAAAAAAAACCAAAAGCAAAAAACCCAAATCAAAATCCATGGAATTCCAAATCCACAGGAATGAATACAACATTAAGAGTGAACCAAATTGTAAAGCATGGACTTTGAGTGATTATGATATATATATCAATGTGGGTCCATCAACTGTAATAAACTGCTATTTTGTTGGGGGATGATGACTAAGAGGATAAGCATATATAAAGTAAGAGTGTGTATGGGAAATCTATATCTTCTCCCCAACTTTGCTCTGATAAGAAAAAAACTGCTATTAAAAGCTCCTAAAGTAGTAATCTAAAAGTAAATAAAGTTTCCCTCCCCTAAGAGACTGTCCTCTGTTTTCTAAGCAATTAAGAAATTTCTTTCTCAAACTGTGCTACTGCTTTCACAAAACAAGAAAGAGGATGAAATAAAATTGTTGAACTTTTACCATTTTTGTACATTATTGCATTTTTGGCAGTGTTAGCTACAAAGAAAAAAAATCAAAATTTTTAAGATTTTGAAAAATGTTTCTGAATATATCAGTAAAAATATAATGAGAAGTTACTTTTAAAACACTGAATAGGCATTTTTAAAAAGAGAGTAGTAAGCAGAAATTAATGAAATTCCCAAGAAACTAACTCAGTTTCTTTATTTGTATATTTAAGTGAATAAATTTTGATATAAGGAAGTAAAGTAGGGCACAGTGTAAATTTAAATCATTCAAGATATAACATGTATGAATTTTCTTCTCTTCTCATAGATTCAACAAGCTATTGGTATTTTTAAGTCATTTATACTATATGTCTACTTGGACTAATTTTAAATTCTAACAGTGAATCCATGTGTATTTTAAATCTCAGGATTATAGTCAGACATCCACCTATTATAATGCTAATAAAGAATCTTACCTTTTTATCCTTAGTCTTTTTCTTTTTCTTTGGCTTACTCTTAACCTGAAAGGAAAGAAATAAATCATTTAGTATTCAATTCAAACTGTACAATGAATTATTTTGCAAAATATGTTTCCTCTAACTATTGACATCTAATATTATAGATAGATTTTTTTTCTGGATTTTATGGACAATTTTATTTTAATTTTACTTTAGCCTCCATCTTTTTTTCTTAAGAAATCATTAATGTATAAAGGGACACTATACAATGTTAGTGAAAAAAGTTCACAGATCTTCACTTGCCCATGTGCATACATGAGTAACAGGAGACTTGCTAAAAATCAACATATGCAGGGACATAAGGTGAAAAAAGAATTTAGTGACCATATAATAACTGTTACCACTTATCCTTAAAAAACATACAGAGATTACATCCTGAATGATTTTAACTACTTTTATGCAAGCAACACTGAAATACTATTTTTTTTCTTTCTTCTATTCCACACTATGCTTTCTTCTATTTTCCACTAACCTCTATCATCTACTTCTATCACTGAGGATGAAGAAGCATGCTCAGAAATCTAGCATAATGTCTCACACAAAAAAGTGCTCAAAAATGTTTTGGAAATTAGATGATTAAAACAGGGAAGAGTATGCAAGTAAGTACTGGGGAATCATTCCTATTCAAGCCCTGTGTTAACACTATGCTAAATAAAAACTAAGACGGTCCATGGTACTTTACATATAGCACATGCATAAAATTAAAGTCCTTGACTAAATTCTTCAAATTCAAATATTAATGAGAGCTTATACTTCCTGGAGATCTTTAACAGATTCTGTTGAAGATTCGCTGGGTATTGAGGCCTCATCTTTATTCATTTCTGCTAGCTGTATTTCTGGGTTTGATTTCACATTTATGTTGTACTCCATGAGAGGTGGACTCAATTCTTCTTCATTTTGTAACTCTTCTATCTCAATACCTATATATAAAAATAAAATATTCAAAATCTGGATGCACACAATTTCAGCCTTTTACCAAAACTATTAAAAGTAAATTTATCTCAAAAATAGAAATAGAAGACATGTTTGTCTCTTTAGTTATTTGATTCAAGTGAAAAGCCTATTTATCAATGATCAAATAATAGGCACAGATACTAGTTTGGAACAATTAGTATAAATGCAAATGCTAAGATATTTCTCTATTATTTTAAGTGGTACCTATAATATTAGCTATTCTAGAGTTTAATGCTGTTTCTAATAACTAAGTTTTTGACCCAGACATTGACTCTATTAATAATGCCTTTAGTATTGTTCTAGGACATAAATCTGAAAAAAAAAAAAAAAAAAAGAAAGGCTAAAAGATATATTTTTTCCCTTTTTTTCTCCTTTTTAGTAACCAAAGGTCAAGAAAGAGTATTTACCCACTGTATGTGACCTCTTCTGACACTACACCCCTTTATACTGCCCCAGAGATTCAATATTAAAACTTGGGGACTTCTGACTGGTTAAGATGATCCAAACGAAACCCATGGTGTTGTTTTTTAAGTATAATTTTAACTGCAAAATGAGTAACATTGAAAAGAAAGGGCACAAAAATGGAAATTTAAAAATTAGTGATTCACAACCTAGCAAAAAGGCAAATAGCCTAACAATGGGTAGCTAACCAGATAAAAGCTACATAAATAAACAGAATCATATATGAGCAGATAGAAAAAGCAGGTGTTTCTGCCTATTGACGTAGCCTGTGTCAAAAGTTAAAACACTACTCTTGGGTAAATCCTGGGGCATATGCATTAGGAATACAGCAGAGTAAAAATGCCCACAGTAGATTCAGTTGATCAGTAGTAATTTAGCATACAATTTTCCAAGCTTTTAGCAACTAATTACAGTTTACAATATAGTTTATCTGACCAAGTAAAACTACTGCTAGTATTTCTTTAAGTCCCAAGTTAAAGGTTTACTTAAGAATTTTGTTTTTAAATATACTTACGTTGACTACCTGTTATTGACTGTAGAGCAATTCCTATGATACATAAAGAAAAAAATTAATGTATAATTGCAAATGCAACTAAAAAATATCTGCTGGGACTAATGGGACTAAGAAAAGTCAAAAGATTTTTACTGCACCCTTAATTTTATAACTAACAGTAAAAATAACAAGCTTCACTCACATAGCCATATTAGAGTATAATGTTTAGATTAGAACATAAAGGAAATAAAACTTGCGGTTAGAGAAATTTTGATAATTCATAGTAAATAATGCCTAAAATGTGTGCATTTTAAATCAAGCCACAAACTCTTAGGATTTACAAAGTCCAAGGTCATGAATAGTCAATTATGAAGCAAACCTCCACTGAAAGTTTGAGTCAGTAGCAATATGAAATTATCTGGACCAGCATTCTCCTTATAATATTTATTAAGCACTTCATATGTATCAGAATATGTGAGGTCTAGAGAGTAATGCCAGGGTGGGGGGGAAAGACAACCATCATAGAGGTTAATGAGGACAATGGCTACTAATCAAATAATTAGATATATAAAGAAAAAAACTAACAACTAGATGCTTTTATAGAGATGGAGCCCTCTATTAAAGGGAAATGACCAATAAGTTCTTTAGAATATTTGGATGAGAATTACTTGCAATGCCTTGAATATATTTAATGTTCAAAGCACTTTCCAGATATTACCTTTATCCTCATGAGTTTTTTGTTATTTAAAATCTATATAGAACAAAAGTAAAAAATTCTCTAATTTACAAGTCAAAATCTCTCCCAGACTTCTTAGATCATCATTCTTTTTTTACGCCAAAATAAAGCTCTTCGGAGGTGAAACAAGGGGAAAATGGACACAACAGCCATGCAGAGATTTATTAGCAAAAGAAATGCAGGAAAGGGAGTCTAAAGTATTTCTTACATGAACAGGCAATGCCTGGGAATAACCACTGAGGATCCTAGACACCTGGAAGAAGTTTATCTGATTTTTTAAAATAGCCTATAGCACCAGCTATTATTTTTAAAACTAATTATTATTAAGGTTCTCCTAGAAAAACAGAAATATATACTCACTGTCTATATGACCATCCTTGAAATACTGTACCTGTATGTAATGGTTTTAAGGCACTGTTAATTTCAACAAGTGATAAAACAAATCTACTTAAAAATCTTCCACAATTCCTTTCTGAAAACACAAACTACTCAGTATGGTAAGAGAAATTCTCTTGAATGTATTGTCTCTATAAATTCTTCCTAACTTATTCTTGGAATATCAAATTTTTTAGTTCCCTGTAATTTGTATTTTTGTTTTTATACCTTTGTTCTTGATTCCTTCTGAAACATCCTTCATCTTCTTCAACAGGCTAACTTTCATAAGTTATTTTAGAATTCTTACATATATTTTCCAGGTTTTTGGGGATACTCTTGGGGTAGGATTTCCCATAGTATTCTGGCAGTATCTCTAGTACTATAATTTCTATTAGCTTCTTCATGAGTTTATTTTCCCAAGAATGTGAGTTTACTGAATATCCTGCCCTTAGCATTGTGTCTGGTAGGAAACAGACACTAAGTGAAGGTTTACTGGCTGAAGTAAATAATTATTGTGTACCTTGTTGATAGCAGGATAACATCCTCTGGATGATTTCTGGTACTGGTATGCCTAGGTAGATGGACAGCTGATGATAATCAAGGGAGATATTCTCAATGGGATTCTCCTTCACTTTGTCAATATCCTCTTGCTTCATTCCAAGGCGCAGAAGAATATCTGAAACTTTTTTCCAAATTGAATTGAATTGTGACTCAGTGAGACCATTCATCAAAATCTCACTTAGGAGGATATCCCTGTATTTGCATAGCCTCAGGATGTCTGCAGACTTAGAGAGATCAGAAGATGGTGGTTCCAAATTCCAGCCCTTTTGGGGTGCAGGGAATACATTCAAATGTTTTATGAGTGCTAATAAGAGGTATAAGTCAAACTGTTTAGACTGTGGAAGCTCCTTGTTTGGGGGATAAAGCAGATGCCACGCTCCACCCAAAGGATGATTGGTCCAAAGATGGTTGTAGTAGGGTTCCAGCACATTCTTGTGTATAAGAAGCTCTCTTTTCAAAAGGGGGGGTGGTATAGCCTCATCAAATATTTGTCGGACAATGTCAGTACCAGAAATAATAATAATATGAAGCAGATGATAGAAATAATTATAATCAAGTTTGAAGACAGGCATTTCATCTGAAAATGAATTTTAAAAAGTCAAAACATTCCACATCAGTGCTCTTTATGTGGTCTCTTACATTCTAAACTCTTGTAGGACAGGAACTATTCCAAAAGAATGAAGTACTGAACTATGCCGTAGTCAGTGCTCAACAAGCATGCTACTGTTTAGTTGTCAAAAAATTCAGATGAAAACAATATGCTCCCAAGCAAAAGTAATCACAAAAACTAATCACCACATAAGTCTCTCATCCAACCAGGGTTTTATTCACTTACTGAAGGTGTAGGATGAAAGTATTAGACCTTTGAAAATTTAAGACTGTCAGAAATGGTAACTGCCAGTGTTTAATTATACTTTATATAAGCAACTGGATTTTATCTTAATCAGTACTATCTCAGACACTGTCTAATATTTTTAGTAATGAAAATATTTTACATTTGGACTCTCCATTAGCTGCTAAACACTGGAAATGCTGTTTGACTGAGGAAGTAAATTTGAGATTTTATCTATGTTTAGTTGATTTAAATATGGCTAGTAGCTACCATATTAGGCAACGCACAATTATATTGAGAAACAAAGTAACTTGCAATGCATTTCTACTCCAGGTATAGTCTATAGACAAGCAGCACCAGCACCCACATGGGAGCCTGGTAGAAATGCCGAATCTCAGGCCCCAACCTAGTGTCAATGAACAGGTACCTGTACATTTTAACAAAATCTTCAGCTGATTTCAATATTAAATTTTGAGATACAATGATTTAATGAACATTACCATGTCAAAAAATATAAATTAATGATGAAGGAGGTATTTCATCATCAAGGAAAATGAATAAGGCATGAGATTGAACTATCTGATATTTTTCTGCATTTGTAGCACATCTAAAGGAAAAAATATTTGTGAATTAGAGGGTAGTAAAACAGTATGGTATATGATGGCATATTTTGTGTAAATATTAAAATAGTGTTATAAATTACAACCTGACTGTTTTATCCTTCATGATTCTGTTTAAAGAGTTTTTTTATATTAATGTTCTTTTTTGATGAATTGACATACAGTGTGAAGGCTAGCAAGGTTTAAAACACATAACTCAGAGGGTTTTCTCTGAGCTGACAATAAGGAGCTGGATTGGCTGAGGGACATCCTTTCCCCATTAGCAAGAAATATTGCCACCAAACTACTCTTCCACAGACTGAGGATCCCTTAAGGTCTCCTAGTCCTGAGCAGCTGGACACTAAACAGCTGGCACCTAAATTTATATTACTTGGCCTTTAGCCCATAATGTTCATTCCTTCCAACTTACTCCATCAATAGGTAATAATACAATGTAGGAGTATTGGTGAGGAACAACTCACCGTACATTTACAGTTATATACCAGACCTAGCTTTTTTATAGGATGTGAAGGCATATGAGACCCAGAAACCTCCAAAACTTTCTGTCCATAAACTGCAGGCTACAGGAAGTGATGCCTCTTAGTGGAAGCCTGAGTCCCGTAAATTACAAACACATGTAAATACTTGGTTGTTAAAGGCATGATACTTGACAGACAAGTCAAAAATTTTAACATACTTTTCAATGGAAGATATATGAAAATAAATACCTTTTCCACTAAATTTTAAACTGATCTTCGGTCTTATATCATTATCAGTTATTTTCAGAGACATCAATTTTTTATAACTGCAAGTGGAAAAAATTAAGTTAGAGTCAATACCAAGATCAGTCAAGATGTCAGGTGCCAACATGGCTATTGAGCATTTTCTTTTCCTTTTGTTCCAATTCCTGTAAATAATTTAAAATCAAAGCAAATAAAAGAACAAAACTTCAGCAACAGTGGCAAGCCCACAAAGTCATTTTGATTAGAATTAAAAAGGCAAATAAAATTGCTAAATTTCAAACAAAAAGAACCAAAAAACAGCAAACGTGAAACTCAGGCTCTCCACAGAATCTTCTAATAACTATTCCAAGAAAATTCAATTCATTTAATAGTTAGTCATTTTTTTTAAAAAAGAAAAGAAATTGACATAACATGAATACAAATTGTTAGAGGAAAGTGGAGGGAAGTTAATAATATTAATTAAATAGACTAACTAGACTCAATTATGAACAATGAGAAGAATCTGTAAGATTTTGAAGCAAAGAAGTAATACATTTTTATTTATTAAGCATTGCTATGAAACATGAAAATCTGTGTCTTAACTTTGAAATGAGCTCTTTTTCAAGAAACAAATGAACAACTCTAAATGTAAGTTTAATTTAGAAGACAGATGCTAGTAGTGATCATCAACTGATCTAATTTCAGCAGGACTGTTTACTAATACTACATAGGGAATATCTTAAATTCTAATAATATTAAGTACTGGCAAAAATACTAAGTAATGGAATTCTGTAGTGCTAGCAGGACTGTATGTTGGTTAAAACCACAGTGGGAAACAGTTTAACAAAATTTGAAAAAGTTGAAGAAGTGTACAAATGGTCCAATAATTTTACATACATATTTTTTTCTGGAAAAATTTCTGCACATATATACCCATATAGAAATGTTCACTGTAGCACTGTTGTTAAAGCTTAAATTTGGAAAGAACCCACATCATTTATCAGTTAGAATATTTATCAAGTCAAATAATTATCTATTTGCTACAGTTAAAAAGTAAAAAAGGTATTTAAATGTATATAAATATGTAAAATATGACTTTTTTTCATATCGCTGCTGGAATTTTTTTAGTTTTATTGCCTATAACTGACATACAATGTTGTGTAAGTATAAATTTTAGATATTAAGATAGTGTGTGAATGACGAGATGGCACTAGAGAGTGAGTTTAATAGGAACAAGGCAATTGAAGAACCAAACCGAGGAGTCTGAACTTAATCATGAACAATGAGAAATCTAAGATTTTCAAGCAAAAAAAAAAATGTATTTCAGTTTTCATTTTGCAAGCATTTTATACCATTGCAAACCAAAGACAGAAGGAAAGACTAGAAACAGATGAATTTAGAAGCTATTTCAGGATTCTGAGTGAGAAATATAATAACTTCATTTAGTTCACCAGGGCAAACATTAGGAGGCATTTATAAAATATTTATGAACTTGATAAAGTGAAAAAGAAAAAAAAGTTACCCACAGAAATGGGAAGATTGTAAGTCCAGTTGTAGGCTTACTGAAAAGAATTGGATTATAGTAGCCCCTACGGGAAAACTGATACCTTATATATCAATACAATGGGCTTAGAAGATTGAAAAATAGTAGATGTTTACATTTTAAACAGAAGGAAGGAGAGTCAATGGCTTAAGAAAACATTTTATATTGAAACTTCTAATTACAAACCAATACTCTATACCACTAAAAATCCCCAGTTTATAGTATACATTCCTCTGCAATAGTTTTCTGTGTTATTTATATATATATATATATATAGGAAGCAAGATGATTTAACTGTCAGACAAAAATTAAGGCTTGTACGAGTTTTGAAATTTAGGAGAAAGAGTTTATATATCTTAAAATTTATCTGTAAAAAATGTTTCTTAGGAAAAGATGATTTTCATAGTTAAAGGCAAAAATTAACATCATTTCTGCTTTCCTGCTTTAAAGTGTAAATGTACACAAAGTAGGGGGAGAGGGGAAGACAATGTCAATTAAATATAATTTTTCATACAATTAATATTATCTTAAAGTTTAATGGAGCTCCAGTAAGTAGAAAACAAAAGAAACAAAAAGAATCAACTGAAAAGAATATATATATACTCAGATATATATAAAAAACTGATACACGCACACACACACACACACACACACACACACACACACACACTCAGAAAAAAGCAGAATACTTTATTTTAAACTTACCTTGCTCCTAAATTTTCAATGGTTATATATTCATCCTTTCTCACAACTTCAAACTGCAAGTGATGCAGAAAAAACGATTTAAAGTAGTTAAATTTTCAAAATTCTTTATTGTTAACTTCCAACCTTAACATATGAACAAAAGACAGAGACTAAAACTACAGCAAATATAGAACAGAACTAACAAGTGAAAACAACCCTAATCAAACACTATAGAGTTGATCTTTAAAACCAGCTCTATTTTGGTTATAGGATTCAAATGTCAAATACAAAATCCAAAAACAACAAATTTAAAGATAACATTTTTTCCTAATTATAATTCTGGTCATTTTACTTATAAATTAAAATTTAATAAGACATTTGGTTAGCTAAATGAATACCATTTGAGGACATCTGATATACAAATATTACATGTGATTTTATGTAGCTAGTATCATAGATAGATGTTTAGACTAAATGAAATACAGAGTCTTAAAAGCACTTTTAACCACAGGTGGCACAGAATTAGATTAATGACCCAAGTTTATGACAGATTTTGTTCACTGGTACAGTTATGACCTGCTTTGTTTCTTTCTCTGTATATGCATGTTTCTTATACTTAAATATAACTTTGAAGAAATCTAAGCAATAGAAAGTTCGGATAACTTTGTCACCATCAGAGAGAATATGACTACAATACTATTTTCATAATTTCCAAATCTATTTGAAATCAAAAATATCATTTTAGTAAAGGAAAGCAATAAAGATAAAAGATACTGGCAGACTGAGTTTTACTGGCCCAGGGAAACACAATTTGGCTGCGAAGAGCCCACACCCCAGCAGCCCATACTAGAGAACCAAGGACACTCACTACCCAAGAGCATCAAGACACCCCAGTTAAAAAGGTTTATACAAGCCCTAGATGCTGGGAGGCACTAAAAAATATTTAAGATCCATCATCTAAAAGAGGGCAAACAAGGAAAAAAGTAGACAGACAATACAATAGAGACCACTTCTATTCACTACATCCACTCTCTGAAAAGGAACTTGACCCCCAAAATAGCCAATGGAAACAAGACATAATCACCACAGCAGCAAAAGCACAAAGGCAGAATTAACCACAACTAGATAGTCTTCAACATGCCATCTAATACTAGAGCAGTAGTCACTCAATTAGTAGAGCAAGTCTGAAAGGAAAACACAGGAGAAAAATACAAATACTCAAGCAAGTCCTAAGAAAAATAACTCACCACCAAAGGATAAATAATCTGCAGAAACCAAAATGGAGGACATGAAAGAAATGTTTTATATGTCAGACAAAGAATTCAGAATCAACATGATAAAAGCACTCAAAGAGGCCAAAGAAGAGGGGGAAAAGGGGAAAGCAAGAGGTTAGAAGCTTTCAACGAACTAAAAGAAGTAGCAAAAAAATATAGAAAAGAATGCAGCAAAATGAGCAATATCATTGACAAACAAAGAATGAAATTGAAGTCCTAAATAAGAAGCTGCATGAGATACGGTGTATAAGAGGAGCAATAGAAGAGCACAAAATGCAGGGGAAAACCAGGAAAGCAGATTAGAAGAAAGAGAAGAACGAATCAGCACACTAGAGGATATAGAAGTAGAGAGGATGAAGAGAGAGAAAAACAAAGACAAGAAAAAAACCGATCTGTCAGATACCCTAAAGAAAACAAATATAGGAGTAATTGGAATCCCAGAAGGAGAAGAGAAAAACATAGGATCTGAAAGGCTTTTCAATGAAATAATGGAGGAGAATTTCCCAAATCTGAAGAAATGAAAATACACATACGGAGGCAAAAAGGATACCAAACTACTTTAATGAAAGAAGAAACAGCAAGACACATCATAGTAAAACTTTGAGCCAAAGATAAAGAAAAAAATATGAGAATAACGAGAGAGGAAACATAACTTACAAAGGAAAACTCATTAGACTGACCCCAGATTTCTCAGAAGAGACACTCCAAAGCAAGGAGAGAATGGGGCCACATCTTCAGAACACTCCAAAACAAAAAGTGTCAACCAAGAATACTCTACCCAGAAAAACTGTCCTTCCTTTATGAAGAAAAAATTAGAACCTTCTCAGACAACAAAACCTACAGAAATTTGCTACCACCAACCCCCCACTACAGGAACTCCTACAAGAAGCCCTAAGAACAAAACCCGCAGAAGAATAAAAAGAACGGATAATAATAAAAAAAAAAAAAAGAAAGAAAGAAAAGAAGAAACTAAAACAGAACCACAAATGACTACCAGGAGCAAACATCAATAATTACTTTAAATGTCAATGAGTTAAACTCATCAATCAAAAGACAGAGTTGGAGACTGGATTAAAAGAATCCAACATTCTGCTGCCTCCAAGAAACACATCTGATCCCAAAGGATAAGCACAGATTGAAGGTAAAAGGATGGAAAAACAATTCTACAAGTAAATGGCCCCCCAAAAAAGGCAGGGGTAGCCACTCTTATAGCAGACAAAGCAGATTTCAGAATAAAAAAAGTAACAAAGGATAAAGAAGGTCACTATCTAATGGTTCAAGGGTCAACAAACCAAAAAGGCATAATTATCAACATATACTCACCAAATGAGGGTGCCCCAAGAATCATAAGACAGCTACTAAGAGAACTGAAAACAAATATTGATGAAAACACATATGTAATAGGAGACTTTAACACCCCACTCTCAACAAAGGACAGATCAAAAAAACAAAAGCTACACAGTACACAAAAGTCTTAAAAGAAGACCTACACAAAATGGACCTGCTAGATATCTACAGGACACTACACCCACAAGGGAAAGAATACACCTTCCTCTCAAATGTACAAGGATCATTCTTTAATATTGACCACATACTAGGCCACATACTAGGCCACAAGGCAAACATGAATAAATACACAAAGATTAAAATAATACCAACGTTTTTCTCAGACCATAAAGGTATCAAACTAGAAATCAACAATGAAAAGAAATCAAGAAGAACATCAAACACTTGGAGACTGAACAACATGCTACTAAATGAAGAATGGGTAACTGGAGAAATTAAAACTTACTTCGAAAAAAATGACAAAGAAGACACAACATTTCAAAATGTCTGGAACACAGTAAAAGCATATCTAAGAGGAAGATACAGAGCAAAACAGGCCCATATCAAAAACCAAGAAACTAACCAAAAAAAAAAAAAAAAAAAA